>AWOL01S0063563.1:3890-15097 GCA_000715115.1 Nicotiana otophora
TATATATATATATATATATATATATAAAAGACAGAATACGAAATACAAAACATACATGTATGCAAATAAAAAAATATATACACGTATATATGATAATACATTTGTATCATTGTATCCCAAAATACATTACAGGCAAAATACAAGCTTGAATCATGACAATATTAATACAAAACTATTGGTGTATTTAACATTATTATTTTTCGAATTCAAATATATATAAATACAACTAAATACAAAAAATGTAAAATCCTGTACGAATTAAATTAAGTGTATGAGGACAAACAAATAGAAATACATGTATATTAAAAAGCATACAGGTTATAGGAATATACAGCTTCCTCTTGGGTGATTTCCAAATCGAAAGATGGCCCATCAAAATTGAGGGCTTTAGTTTGTCCTCGTGTAACCCTTTTCGGAGTTCTTGAATCAGCCATTAAAGACAGAAAATTGAAATTTTTCCTCTCAAAACCTAACAATGGAGAAAATTAAAAAGGAGAGTGGAGAGAAAAAGAAGAATGACATAGTAGAAAGTAAGAACTGGCGAAAAACTTTACCAATTAGTAATGACCCATGATTTTTAGGAGCAAAATCGTGGTCGAATCTTGCTGAGAAATTTGCTCCTAAAATCTTGTTGAGAGAGAGAATGATTGTATGCTAACTGAAAGAGAAAGAGAAAAAGAACATAACTCGCATATTTCACGCACGAGAAAAAGAACATAACTAGCATATTCCACGCATCAACGGTAGCATATAAAATAAATACGTATTTTGCTACAAAACAGAAAATGTAGCTATAAGTAATACTATTTTGAAATTATTTTGATTTATAATAAATAGGGTGTAATAGTGTAACGACCCGACTTGTCGTTTTAGAAATTTACGCTTCGTTTAGCGATTTAAGATCTTGAGCATCCCCGCAATATGTATTATGACCCGCGTGTGTGGTCGAGCTTGATTTACGGATGATTCGGAGAGATTAGGGACACTTAGTCCCTGAGAGGCAACTTAAGTATTACGATTTTGACTGTAGTCGAAATTGTATGAAGACGACTCCGGAATGGAGTTCCGTCGGTTCCGTTAGCTCCGTATGATAATTTTGAACTTAGGAGCGTGTCCGAAAAATTATTTGGAGGTCTGTAGTGGAATTAAGCTTGAAATGGCAAAACTCAAAATTTTGGAAAGTTTGACCGGGGGTTGAATTTTTGATATCGGGGTCAGAATGCAATTCCGAGAGTTGGAACAACTCCATTATGTTATTTGGGACATGCCTGCAAAATTTGACATCATTTCGAGTTGGTTTGATAGGTTTCGGCACGAGTTTTAGAAGTTGAAAGTTTTTGAAGTTCATAAGTTCGATTTGTGGTGCGATTTGTATTTTCGGCGTAATTTGATGTGACTTGAAACCTCGAGCGAGTTCGTGATATGTTATGGGACTGGTCAGCATGATTGGACGGGATCCCAAAGGGCTCGGGTGTATTTCGGGGTGGTTTCGGACCAAATTGGAGTTGTTTGGACTGTTGTTGCTGAAGTCTGGTTTCCTTCTTTGCGAACGCGAAAAGAGTCCCGCATTTGCGAAGAGGAATTTGAGGGGCTGATGATTTGTCCTTCGCGAATGCGAAGAAGGAGCATGGCAAGCCTTCGCGAACACGTCCCAGGCAACGCGAACGCGAAGAAGAAAGGAAGATAGAGGCCTGGGGTCGTTTGGTCTTCGCGAACGCGAAGGAGTTGGTCAGCTGGTCATCGCGAACGCGACGAGGTGTTCGCAAACGCGAAGAGGAAATGATGGGGCAGAAGCAGTTGGCCTTCGCGAATGCTAAAAAGGATTGGAGGCAGCTGGATTTGTATCCTTCGCGAACACGAAGAAGTGGTCACGAACGCGAAGAAGGTGTATCTGGGCAGAATTAAAAGTCCCAAAAATGGGGGTTTGAGTTCATAATTCAAAATCAAAGTTGGAGCTCGGTAGAAGGCGATTTTTGAAGAGATTCTTGCGTGGGTGTTTGGGGTAAGTGATTCTTATCCAGTTTTGATTAATTTTCATTATTATGTCTTTGAATCCATCGTTTAATTCGGATTTAATGGAGGAAAAATCAAAATTTTTGTAAACTCTTCCAAAATATTTTTGTAAACTCTTCCAAAAACAAAAATTTAAGATTTGGTAGTCGAGTTGTTATTGAAATTCGATAAAATTGGTATGGTTGAACTCGTATCGGAATGGGTGTTCGGATTTCATAAAAGATTTATCGGGTTCCGAGGGACGGGCCCCGCACTGACTTTTTAGAATAAACTATTAAGTTGGTATTTTATTATCCGGAATTATTTCCGATAAAATTTAATAAAGTGGTACAATTAATTTGGATAGATTTGAGGTGTCCGGAGGTCAATTCAAGCAAGAAGGCGATTTTGGAATATCGGCATAACTTCAAAAAGGTAAGTATCTTGCCTAACCTCGAGTGAGGGAATTACCCTTTAGGCATTGAGTCTTATGTGGAAATTGCGTGGTTGGAAGCCGTGTACGCGAGGTGACGAGTATGCACTCGGGCTTATATGTGCAAATTTTATTGGTTTAAAGTTTTAGGCATCTTTATGTATTAAATTGGATAATTGTTGGCACTAGTAAATACTTGAGTTATCATGTTGCATTCCTTAATTGTCAAGTTTGTGTTTTATATAATAATTTGGTGTTATGGTTATTTGGATTTTATGTGAATTACGTGTGTTTGTTGATTTGATATGTTTCTTGGAACTAAATTCATGATGGAATCTTTATCTGTAAATGTTTATTAAATAAGTTTAAATTAAGGATTTAATATAATTATCAAGAATATGGAGCCTTGGGCTATTTATTGAGAAATTTATTGATTCTGCTACATATTGGAACTTGATTGTGGTCAGTGGCAAATTATGATATGAATTGTTGTATTGTGTTGTGGATTAAACACTCTCCTTGACGTTATTTATTCTTCCTACCTTGCTTGTTAATGATATACATGTGCTTGGTGAGGAAGAGTGTAAAGCACGAAGGGTGATGTCGTGCCATTTGAATTATATTATCATGTGAGGGAGAGTGTAAAGCACGAAGGGTGATGTCATGCCATTTCATTTATATTATCAGGTGAGGATGAGAGTAAAAGCACGAAGGGTGATGCCGTGCCGTTTCATTTATATTATCAGGTGAGGATGAGAGTAAAAGCACGAAGGGTGATGCCGTGCCGTTTCATTTATATTATTAGGTGAGGATGAGAGTAAAAACACGAAGGGTGATGCCGTACAATTATTTTTATATTATCATATACTCATGGCACGAAGGGTGTTTCCGTGCAGGAGAGAACGAGAGACATGTATTATATCGTGATATTGTTTGTTGTGTATGCATTCATGACTTTACCTTGAGATGTTATTGGGCACCTATGTTTTCTATATGACTTGTAGTCGTTGTTGCTTCCTGTGTGCCTCTACTTTATTCTTTTATTATTATTGGCACTTCTCCCACTTAGTTGGTACTGTTGTATGTATGTACTGTGAGAAAGATGTAAATGCACGAAGGGTGTTGCCGTGCCAATTGATTTGATATATATATATTGGATGAGAATGAGATAAGTGCACGAAGGTATTACCGTGCCATTTGAAGTGATGTGTTGAATATATTTCTCATGCCATGAAAGTTAAATGAGGCGTCACATGGTGACTTTTATTCGAAAGAATTATATTTGAAAGATATTTACTTGAAAGAATTATATTTGAAAGATATTTACTTGAAAGAATTATATTTGAAAGATATTTACTTGAAAGAATTATATTTGAAAGATATTTACTTGAAAGAATTATATTTGAAAGATATTTACTTGAAAGAATTATATTTGAAAGATATTTACTTGAAAGAATTATATTTGAAAGATATTTACTTGAAAGAATTATATTTGAAAGATATTTACTTGAAAGAATTATATTTGAAAGATATTTACTTGAAAGAATTATATTTGAAAGATATTTACTTGAAAGAATTATATTTGAAAGCTATTTACTTGAAGGAATTATATTCGAAATATATTTATTGGAAAGAATTATATTCATAAGAGATTTATTTTAAAGAAGTCTATTTAAAAGATATATTTATTTGAAGAAAGTACATTTGAGATATAATTATTGAAAAAGATTGTATTCTAGAGACTTTCATTGAAAAATTTATAGATAAAAGATGTATATTTTGAAAGACTTGATTAATTGGTTGTACCTGTGTTTATTATTCGTTTGAGTAATATTTATGATGTTCTTGTTGCCTTGCTGTTTAAATCACTAGTTGATTGGTGTTGCCCGTTATTATTATTTATTTCCTATTATTTCGTATATTATATTACACGGGTTATTAGATTAGTGAGTGTCTTGACTGTACCTCGTCTCTACTCCATTGAGGTTAGTCTTGATACTTACTGGGCACCGCTATGGTGTGCTCACTCTACACTTCTGTACATTTTTGTGCAGAGCCAGGTATTGAAGATAACGGGCTTGAGCAGAGTTAAAGTGCGATTATAAGGATTCAAGGTAGAGTTGCTTGGCCGTCGCAGTCCCTTGGAGTCTTTTCATTTTATTGTACTGTTAATTTGTAATCAAACAGTATTGTATATTCGGTCCTCGTGAACATTTCATGTATTCAGTTAGAGTTTGTGACTCAGTACTACCAGTTTTGGGAGGTTGTATATTGTAATTATTTCCGCTATTAGATTTTAAAACAGTGGCTTCAAAATATAATAGAAATCGGCTTTCCTGTCGTGCGAAATTCGTTGAGACTGGAATTTGAACATTTATATCTCCATTCTCTTACAGATGGTGAGGACACGTGCTACTGAGTTAGCTGAGCAGGCATCCGCACATACTGCTAGGGCTGCAAGAGGCCGAGACCGAGGTAGAGGTCGAGGAAGGGCACGTGTTGCGATTAGAGCACCTGTCAGAACAACAGTTGAGGAGCCACTAGTATTTCCAGTTGGGGGGACAGATACCAGAAGCTCCTGTTGTTACCCCCGGACTTCAGGAGACCTTTGCACAGTTCCTGAATATGTTTGGCACATTAACTCATGCGAGATTGATCTCTGTTGCACCAAATATTTCGCAGATTGGGGGAGTAACTCAGACTCCTATCACAACTCCAGAGCAGCAGGTTAACGTTGGTCAGGTTCCGTGTATAGTACCGGTACAACCTGTTATTCTGGTTCGGCCTTAGTTTGGGCTCGAGGCATTAGAAGAAAAACAAAAGAGGCTTGAAAGGTTTCAGTGGCATAGCTACGGAGGATGCCCAAGAATTTATAGAAAATTGTCACTGTATTCTCCGCACCATGGGTATTGTGGAGGTGAGCGGAGTTGCCTTTACTACATTTCAACTGTCAAGCGCAGCGTATCGGCGGTGGCAAATCTATGAAGAAGGTAGACCAGCCGATGCAACACTACCAACTTGGGCTCAAATTTCGGAAATATTCTTGAAAGAATTTGTTCCCCAGACTCTCAGAGATGCGCGGCGCATAGAGTTTGAACGGTTGCGTCAGGACACTATGATAGTATCAAAACATGCCATCAAGTTTAGTGAGTTAGCCCGTCATGCACCTATCTTGGTTCCTACAATCAGAGAACGGGTCCGCAGATTCATTGAGGTGCTCGATTATGATATTAAAATATGNGCTGTTGTAGTTCAATTTGATCCGTTAACCATTCGAAACTCTCCCGAGGCCGTCGGGACCTCAACCAAATATACCAACAAATCCTAAAACATCATACGAACTTAGTCTAATCCTCAAATCACCTCAAACAACGCTAAAATCATGAATTACACCCCAATTCAAGCCTAATGAACTTTAAAATTTCTAATTTCTATAAACAATTCCGGAACCTATCAAAACACGTCCGATTGACCTCAAATTTTGCACACAAGTCATAAATGACATGACAGAGGTATTCTAATTTTCAGAATCGGATTCTGACTCCGATATCAAAAAGTCAACCCCCCGGTCAAACTTCTCAAAAATAAAACTTTCGGCATTTCAAGCCTAATTCCTCTACGGACTTCCAAATAATATTCCGGATGCGCTCCTAAGACCAAAATCACCATACGGAGCTATTAGAATCATTAAAATTTAAATCCGAGATCGTTTACACATAGGTCCATATCTGGTCCACTTTTCTAACTTAAAATTTTCAATTATGAGACTAAGTGTCTCATTTCACTCCGAGTTCCTTTCAGACTCGAACCAACTAACCCGATATAATATAATATTGCTAATTAACACAAAAAGAAGTAGAAATGGGGAAAATGGGGTTATAACTCTCAAAACGACCGGCTGGGTCGTTACATTAATCTATGAAGAAGGTAGACCAGCCGATGCAACACCACCAACTTGGGCTCAATTTTCGGAAATGTTCTTGAAAGAATTTGTTCCCTAGACTCTCCAAGATGCGTGGCACACAGAGTGTGAATGGTTGCATCAGGGCACTATGACAGTGTTAGAATATGCTATCAGGTTCAGTGAGTTAGCCCGTCATGCACCTATCTTGGTTCCTATTGTCAGAGAACGGGTCCGCAGATTCATTGAGGGGCTCGATTATGATATTAAAATATGTATGGCTTGAGAGTTGCTAACTGATACTCCATTGCAACAAGTAGTGGAGATTGCAAAGAAGATTGAGGATGTTTTAGGCAAGGAAAGGGAGTCAAAGGAGGCCAACAGGTCTCGAAGATCTGGAGGGTTCAGTGGATTTTACTCTTCAGCTAGAACCCATTATAGTGGAGGCTCGAGCAGTCGGTCAGCTCAGTCCACATATCAGAATACTCGGAGTGCTCCAGTTTACAGTGCACCACCGACACGATATTCTTACAGTGATTATTCCAGTTATCCTGCACAGACTCAATACGAGCAGACGCGACCTCAGAGGGGTTGTTACGAGTGTGGTGATACTAGGCATATCATGAGAGATTGTCCCAGACTTGAGAGGGGGGGATTTTATCAGAACACTCCAGCTGCAAGCTTTATTCTAGTTGATACTCCACGTGCACAGTCAACTAGAGATGGAGGACAGACGGGTAGTGGGCTCCTAAGAGGTGGAGGCCCGACCCATTGATTTAATCACTATGATTTGGCTGAGGCCAATATACCAGATGGTGTCGTTACAGGTGCGATCCTGATTTTTATTATAAAAGGATAATTTCCTTAATTTGATTTGGTTCTGAATATTGAGGTGAATCCTCTTATTATGCTCCACTTATGAGTGAGCTTCGTAAATTTATGACCCACTTATATGTGTATCCCTGTTGGGAGATTTAGAGATGTGGGCATGTGTCTGTCATTTTATTTTTGTGCACCATTGGGTGCTATAAGTTCAAAAGCAAAATTTTATTATTCGATACAGTAGGTTAAATGTATTTCGGAATAATTGATTCCAATTTTTATGAATTATATATCTTACCGGTATGATGGTTCATTATATGTTGTGAAAATTATTTATGAAATATATTGAAAAAAAAGAAAGAAGGGAAATTAAAAATTTTAGTTGGCACAATGTGCAAAATACTTGTGACTCGGAGTTGAGGACTACATCCTCGAATTTTATATATGATGTGAAATATTTACACCGGGATGCAAGCCGCGATGGAAGTTATATAAGGACGAGGTCCTTGTGGTGAAATATTTTTGAGCTTAAAATTCTCCCTTGTGAAATATAATTTGTGCAAGAATATTAATAGGGAGTCATGCCTGTTAGGCTTATTTGATAATGCTTGTATATTTTCTGTTCATATTCATCCATTTTTGTGCTGTAAATATTGAGTTTTAGCCTATGAGGTGAGTGCCCAGGTGGCGTTAAATGTGACTCATCAATCCGAGTAAGTAATCATGAGGTCTTCACGCCTCACGTTCTATTGTCAGTGTTGTAAAAATTCGAAACGAGGTGATGATTAATATGAGATTAGTTAATGATGTTGGAATTAATTATGAACAGCTTTTAAGACTAGAGATGTGGTGATGAACATACATATGATGTGCTTCATGTCCTGATATCATTATGATCAGGCAATGCTGAGATTAATATTATTGATATATACCCTGTGGTATTTTGTTGGATTGTGGATATGTTGTTAGGAGTTGTTTGGGTGTTACTCTGGCAGGTAGATAGGCCCAATTACAGGGGTGACTCTGCCGAAATTTCTGAAAAATTTAGGAGTTAGTAAAATTTGGAGGAATGAGAATTTGCAAAAGAAGAGATAAATATGTTATGTGTTTGAGGGCGAATGATCGTAAGCGGGGAATAATATAGCACCCCAGAGAAAGTTTTGAGTTACTTCAACACTATTGAGAAAATTTATATGTGCATAGGCACGAGTTGGTATAGCCAGTTGAGACTAATGTTGCGCGTTGTTGTGAGAATTCAGGCATTTTTGGAAATGATTGGAGAGTTAGGAATTTTGCTTTAAATCTTATAAGAATGGAAAAAATAAATAATCTCAATTGAGATGGTGTTGTCGGACCCGTGTTAAAATGCGGGAGTGTAAAGTCACTGACAAGTATGTGTGCAAGAATATACTCAGTAATTTAAAGTCCTCGGAAAGATTCTTAGCACGTTCGAGGACGAACGTTTGTTTAAGAGGTAGAGAATGTAACGACCCGACTTGTCGTTTTAAGAATTTACGCCCCGTTCAGTGACTTAAGGTCTTGAGCAGTCCCGCAAACTGTATTATGACCCGCATGTATGGTCGAGTTTGATTTACGGATGATTTGGAGAGATTTGAGACACTTAGTCCCTGAGAAAGAGCTTAAGTCTTAGGATTTTGATCGTAGTCGAAACTGTATGAAGACAAATCTGGAATGGAGTTCCGTCAGTTCTGTTAGCTCCGTATGATAATTTTGGACTTAGGTGCGTGTCCGGAAAATTATTTAGAGGTCCGTAGTGGAATTAAGCTTGAAATGGCGAAACTCAAAATTTTGAAAAGTTTGACCGGGGGGGTTGACCTTTTGATATCGGGATCGAAATGCGATTCTGAGAGTTGGAAAAGCTCCGTTATGTTATTTGAAACTTGCCTTCAAAGTTTGAAATCATTCCGGGTTAGTTTGATAGGTTTCGGCACAAGTTTTAGAAGTTGGAAGTTTTTGAAGTTCATAAGTTCGATTTATGGCGTGATTTGTATTTTCGGCATAATTTGATGTGATTTGAAACCTCGAGCGCATTCGTGATATGTTATGGGACTGGTCGACATGATTGGACGGGGTCCCGAGGGGCTCGGGTGTATTTCAGGGTGGTTTCAGACCAAATTGGAGTTGTTTGGACTGCTGTTGCTGAAGTCTGGTTTCCTTCTTCGCGAACGCGAAGGGAGTCCCGCGTCCGCGAAGAGGAATTCGAAGGGTGATGCCGTGCCATTTCATTTATATTATCAGGTGAGGATGAAAGTAAAAGCACGAAGGGTGATACCGTGTAATTATTTTTATATTATCATATACTCATGGCACGAAGAGTATTTCCGTGCAGGAGAGAACGAAAGACATGCATTATATCGTGATATTGTTTGTTGTGTATGCATTCATGCCTTTACCTTGAGATGTTATTGTGCACCTATATTTTCTATGTGACTTGTATTTGTTGTTGCTTTCTGTGTACCTTTACTTTATTCTTTTATTGTTATTGGCACTTCTCCCACTTAGTTAGTACTGTTGTATGTATGTACTGTGAGAAAGATGTAAATGCACGAAGGGTGTTGCCGTGCCAATTGATTTGAGATATATATATATATTTATTGGGTAAGAATGAGATAAGTGCACGAAGGTATTGCCACGCCATTTGATGTGATGTGTTGAATATATTTCTCACGCCATGAAAGTTAAATGAGGCGTCACATGGTGACTTTTATTCGAAAGAATTATATTTGAAAGATATTTATTCGAAAGAATTATATTTGAAAGATATTTACTTGAAAGAATTATATTTGAAAGATATTTACTTGAAAGAATTATATTTGAAAGATATTTATTTGAAGGAATTATATTCGAAAGATATTTATTGGAAAGAATTATATTTAGAAGAGATTTATTTTAAAGAAGTCTATTTGAAAGATATATTTATTTGAAGAAAGTATATTTGAGATATAATTATTGAAAAGGATTATATTCTAAAGACTTTCATTGAAAAATTTATAGATAAAATATGCATATTTTGAAAGACTTGATTGATTGGTTGTACCTGTGTTTATTATTCGTTTGAGTAATATTTATGATGTTCCTGTTGCCTTGTTATTTAAATCACTAGTTGATTGGTGTTGCCCGTTATTATTATTTATTTCCTATTATTTCGTATATTATATTGCATGGGTTATTAGATTAGTGAGTGTCTTGACTGTACCTCGTCTCTACTCCATTGAGGTTAGTCTTGATACTTACTGGGCACCGCTATGGTGTGCTCACTCTACACTTCTGTACATTTTTGTGCAGAGCCAGGTATTGAAGATAACGGACTTGAGCAGAGTTAAAGCGCGATTATAAGGATTCAAGGTAGAGCTGCTTGGCCGTCGCAGTCCCTTGGAGTCTTTTCATTTTATTGTACTGTTAATTTGTAATCAAACAGTATTGTATATTCGGTTCTCGTGATCATTCCATGTATTCAGTTAGAGTTCGTGACTCAGTACTACCACTCTTGGAAGGTTGTATATTGTAATTATTTCCGTTGTTAGATTTTAAAAAAAATAGCTTCAAAATGTAATAGAAATCGGCTTACCTAGTCATAGAGACTAGGTGCCATCACGGTGTCTGTGGTAAAATTTTGGGTCGTGATAAATAGTTTGCTAGAGGAGGTTAAAGCCCATAATAAGATATTTTAATATCGGACAAAAAAAAAGAAACAAAAGCAAAAAACGTTTAGAAAATCCTTCACATGTCAAACGTTTTACTTTTTTCTTTGTGGGCACTGTCAATATATAAAGTATTTTCTTACACCTTCTAACTCATACTAGTAAAGGAAATATTAACATTTAAATTAGGCAAAAACATGAAACGTATAAAAGTTTTGGATTGGATCTATATAAAATGTTAACCATGATATATGGCGATTCCAAAGTTTTCTGATTGGGCCACGAATTCCTTTCTGAACATACTAGGCCTAGCAATCAGCTCAGTAAATAGGCCTATTAAATCTGACCAGTTAAAACATTTTTGAGATTATCGGGAAAATAATGACTTAACCCCCCC
>AWOL01S0063563.1:21900-42110 GCA_000715115.1 Nicotiana otophora
GGGGGATTGATCAAGCTCGCGCGTCGGGCCAGTAAAGCCCCGTTCTCGAGTATTGATGAAGATCGAGATCGAGGGTGGCTAGGCCGTTTCATCCGAGTGAGGACCTTAGACTTGATCCCAGCTGAAAGCATATCGTTTCCCGAGAAGTGGAATGTATCACGTAAGTAAAATTGTGTTTTCAAAATCTTATTTTACACTTTTTTTCCTTCCATCTTATCGGTGCTTTGTGGTGGTGCAGCTGCAGCTCGGGTTCAGAATGCAGTCCTCGACTCAAAGAGTGGATCGAGGGCATCGCGTTACAAAGGCCATATTCCGAGCAATCATGGCGAGAACTTTCGAAGGGCCGGTGGGAGGCCCGTTCTCATGGTGATATTCCTTTCCCGAGTAAGTAATATTTGGGTTCCTCTCGTGTCATTAAGTTCTCACTTGTTTAATTTTCTTTTGCAGGTTTATCCAAGGACATCACACTGAGTCCTCCATCTGACAGCGAGAACTTCCTCGCCGAGTCCTATGTTCCGAGACAGGGTGATGAGAAGTAAAGAAAGAGGGCTCTGAGTTCTCCGAGCTCGGAGAAGAAGAAACCAAGGGGAAGGTTGGTGCGCAAATCCAAAGAAAACACAAGCGCTTGAGAACCATATCTGGATTCACTCTATCGTTTGAGAGATGAATTCGAAGAAGAAGGAGAAGCCTTCGATCTGATGGCCCGCGTGTCTTCGCAACTCGAGGGGCAAGGGGCCTCCAAACCGGAGAAAGGCGGGGCCGATTTGCCTCAAGTTAGGGAAGCCGACGAGGAGGCCGTGGATGAAGCTTCCCTGGATGTGGGAAATGCCCCAAAGGAATCACATGGTGTGATAGACATCACCGAGTCACCCTCCTTCATCGAGTTCATGTATAACGAGGCTCAGAAGGTGAAGTAACATCCCAACAAAGGGGCCCATGGAGCGGACGACCCCTTTCGCGGCTTTTTCGATGGTGTGGATTCTAGCACCACGGAGGACGTCACCGGATTGGGTGACTTTGAGGTGACGAAGAAGAGTTCATATTTAGCAACAAATGGGCCTTCCTCAAGCTCGAAACTGATTAATCGGTTCCCAACTCCGAGTGTGGATCCTGACCGGAAGCGATCGATTGTCATCTCCATTCTGGAGGATGCCCGGGTCCTCTATTGCCCCGTAGGGGTGGCCAGTTACCTTCGGTGTCTGGTGAACGAGCAAGAACAAGCCAAGATGAGTGATGTGGACGTGCCCTTCCTGTTTAACGAAGCGCAACAGGCGCTAAACCGGGTAACTTCAGATACATCTTGATGACTTTTAGATTTTACTTAGATTAATTTATCCTAACATTTTTCTTTGTGTCTGTAGGCCTCGGTGCTTCATCATGAGACTTTTCTCCGATATTGGGATGAGCTGAACCAGATTGAGGTCGAGGCCCGAGTGCTCACTGAGAAGAGAAATACTTCCAAACTTCTCAGCAAGCAGCGCGAATGGAGGCTAAGAGCCTCTGAGCTGAGTTAGAGGTGGCTCGGAAGGAGCATGTCGTGCCTGGTCGAGCAGGTAAAAATATTTGAGGTTAGTGAAAACGAGCTAGACTCGGTGACTAATGGTTGGAATCCATAGGACCAACAGAAAATTAATCGGATCGACCAACTTAGAGCTGAGATGGATGTTGTCAAGGCCGAGACCGACGAATAGAGGGGCAAGATGGACCGTCTGGCCTTGGAAAAGGAGACTGCTCGGGTGCAGCTGACTTTGACTGAGACCCAGCTTCGAGAGGCAAAGGAAAAAGGCCGAGGTGCAGGCCAAAAAGGTTGAGGAGCTCCAGTCTCAGCTTAGTGCGGCCGTCTCTGATCGAGAAAAACTTGCCAATGAGCTTGAAGCGGCCAAGTCAGTGGTCTTAGTGGTTAAAGTCAATAACGACGAGAAGGTGTCCCAATATAAGGCCGATGCCGAGGCGGAGCAGGATCGAACGAAGGATATCGTTGAGCATGAGAAGCGGCAATCCCGAAGGGAGGCCCTCGAGGAGATTCATACTCGGGGTTTCGACTTGTCGACCGAAATCGAGAGTGCTAAGGGGCTCGAAGCCGAGGCTAAGAAGTTTTCTTATCCTGAAGATGAAGAAGGCTCCGAGGGTTCGAGCGGATCCGAGGGTGGAGGAGACTCCGAAGACCCCGGCGACGAGGTGAGCTCTGGTGAAGACCAGGCCGTTTAACTACCTTGTACATTTTTCTTTGTTTTTTGTATTTTTGTACTTTTGTAATTTTTTTGTCAAGACCGTTTAGCCTTTGTAAAGACTATATGTATATATAATACAAGGCTTCCTTTTCCCTTCGACAATTTCTGAGTTTTGTTTTCCTTTGCTTTATTCTTTATGTTTGCAAAGATCGAAATGCCTTAGCATGAAATAGTTAGGTCATGTTCGGATGTTCGAATAGGCCTTGCCTTCGACATTATTTTGTTTAAGGCATCGTGGGGGTTCGGTATGACCAGAACCGTTTTCTAAAGTACTTATAATTTTTAGATTATAGTTTGTCGATGGTAGCCTTTAGAACCGGTTAAGAAATGTTTCAAGGCCTTGTTTTTTGTTACGGGTCTCAAACGTCTCCGAGCCATTTTAATATGGCCGTAGCCTTTTAGTTAGAGTGTTGTCCAATGGGTTTGTCACCTCGAATTATCCGGACTTGCCTAAGATAACAGTTCCCGAATGGGGATGTTCGTAGCCTTTAAGGTTCGGGCGCTGCCTAATAGGTCTTGTTCCCCCGAACTATGATAGCGCGACCCATCTGAGATTGTCTTTGGATGGCAGTCCCTGAGTGGGAGTGATAGTTCAAACCCAAATAAAGGTGGCCCTTTGGCTCGATGCCTTTAGGGGATCAGATGTAGAAAATTCCTTAAGAGAAAAAAGGAAAAACATTTAAGGGGAAAGATATTTATCCGCAAGGTAGAGACTTCTTTTTATTCTTATGCGTAATAGTTACACATGTGTANGTTTCAAGGCCTTGTTTTTTGTTACGGGTCTCAAACGTCTCCGAGCCATTTTAATATGGCCGTAGCCTTTTAGTTAGAGTGTTGCCCAATGGGTTTGTCACCTCGAGTTATCCGGACTTGCCTAAGATAACAGTTCCCGAATGGGGATGTTCGTAGCCTTTAAGGTTCGGGCGCTGCCTAATAGGTCTTGTTCCCCCGAGCTATGATAGCCCGACCCATCTGAGATTGTCTTTGGATGGAAGTCCCTGAGTGAGAGTGATCATTCAAACCCAAATAAAGGTGGCCCTTTGGCTCAATGCCTTTAGGGTATTAGATGTAGAAAATTCCTTAAGAGAAAAAAGGAAAAACATTTAAGGGGCAAAATATTTATCCGCAAGGTAGAGACTTCTTTTTATTCTTATGCGTAATAGTTACACATGTGTACAAGATTTGTGCCAGGGCTCGAGAAGTCTACGTGGGCATGGTTCGTTTGACCGTTTGGCCCTTACAGTAAGTCCTATCGATCGAGCCGAGACCATTCAATCAAAAAGTTTCTTTCCTTGCTAAAATCATTATCCGAGGGTGATGCCCCCAGTGTTCGGGACTGATCGTATAGAAGCCTCGAATACAGTTGCCGTGATCTTCGATACCGGTTCATAACCGGCCTTCAATTCTAAGCTAGCACGATTTACCGTTGCCTCGTTAAAACCCTTGCTGGAAAACCCATTTGGGACATAACTGGTTCACGGGAAAAAGAGTGCAACGCGTGCTTTCAGGCCTAAAAGTTTTGTCGTTCTTTGACGGTCGCCTACAAGTGTTAGTTTAAAATGCAAATAAGTAAAAGGAATGAATGGGGTTGTATCTTAGCAGTAATACTGCTTCAAGTGAGTTATGTTCCACTTGTTCGATAGTTGCTCACCATTCATTGTTCCGAGTTTGTACGATCCCTTACCAGTGATCTCGATAATTTGATAAGGACCTTCCCAGTTCGGTCCCAACTTCCCTTCGTTCGGGTTCTGGGTACTTAGTGTGACCTTTCTTAATACCAAGTCCCCGACATTGAAATGTTGACGTTTTTCTTTCGGATTGTAATACCTCTCGATCCGCTGCTTTTGGGCGGCCAGCGGGACAAGGGCAGCTTCACGCCTATTATCTAATAGCTCTAGGCTCTTATTCATGGCTTCGTCGTTCGATCCCTTAGTTGCATATCTTAACCTGAGACTTGGTTCTCCGACTTCGACCGGTATTAGAGCTTCGACGCCATAAACCAGCTAGAGTGGGGTGGCTACGGTACTGGACGTCGAGGTCGTATGGTATTCCTATAGGACTTCGGGTAGGATTTCCTTCCATTTTCCTTTGGCGTCGGTTAACCTCTTTTTGAGGTTTTGGAGTATGGTTTTGTTGGTTGATTCTTCTTATTCGTTCCCACTAGGGTGGTAGGGTGTTGATAGAATCCTTTTGATCTTATGGTCTTCGAGAAACTTGCTTACTTTGGTGCCAATGAACTGCTTCCCGTTGTCGCACACGATCCACTTTATGATACCGTAGTTAAGTGCAATAATATGTTGCCAATGAAAATACATATATATACATATACATACAATCAATATATACATAAATACAAAATCTTTAAAAAAATAAACAAACATGGAAGAGAGGAATCAAAATCAGAGCATTTACGCTGAATACTATGATCTGTTTTTTTGTTAAACGTCCGAAAAACTCTTCTAGTTATGGCATGATTTTTTCCCGTAAAATAGTACAGTTGAATTTATACGCGATTACTAGAAAAGTGAACTAATTTGATCCTAAAATAATATAATAATTGAAGAAATACACAGTACTTAATCTTGGAATATAGATGAAATAACAAAGATAGTGATTCCGTGAACACGATTTCCGAATACAGCAATGATGAGATCAAAAAGTAAGAGAGTGAAATTGTATAAAGCTTTGTATAGAATATAGTATATGTTCTTGTCAGAAATTTCGTGTGCTTTACAATGATAACTGGACTCACTATTTATAGCTATGTCTAGGGAAGAAGGTCCTAGGATCATACCCTCCTTTAATGTCAATTATGAGGGTCATTTATGAAGATGTAACGTTGAGCGTAAATGCCAAATTCTTTGTAACTGACCGCCGCTCTTAATGGTGTATAATATTCCTTAGTAAATGCTACCAGGCGCAAAGCATTTAATACACTTTTATGAACGTTATCCATTCCGGTGACAAGCGCAGTGGCTGCGTTCGTTCCTCAGCCATTCCATCTTGGATTCCACGTGTCCTCCTTTAGTCAGCCACGTGTCATATCTTATTTTACCCTATACAGATAGTCCCCCTGCTTTCCGGTGACATAACTTTGTGTTAGCGAGAAGTTGGTAGAAATACTTTTTTGCCAGGAATTACTATAATTCCCTCTTAAGGTCTTTGACAGTTGATTAGATGCACGTCTCTCTGCATTTAATAACCCGAACACGCGTCATCGCATGATTCAGCCTAGCTTTTACCGATTATCGAGATAATCATGGCCATGAATTTAGCCGCCAAAATTTTACTTATACGCAACTTTCTTTTCCTTTGCGTTTCACAATTGCTTGAGCTTCTAATTTGCATCCTTGTTTTTCATCCTTTTTCTAATTTTCTTCAAACACAAATTCTTTACCTTCTTCCTTTCCAATGGCTTCTTCCTCTAAATGTTGTGGTTCTACGAATAATAAGAACAAAACTGAGGATTTCTTTCCTCCAACAGTGGATTCCATCATCCCAAGAAGGCTTAGTACTTCAAAGGATTTTGAAGAGAAATTTGCTACTGCTAACCCTCGTACATGGGCTGTTAGGAGGTACCCTTCTTCGATTCGTCCTTCCAGTATTCCTGCACTGAAGGAGGACTGCCATTGTAATGAGTTGGAAATTATCTCTCCTGATCTATCAAAGCGAGTGAACCTTTCCAAGGAAGATTTCACATACTTTTTCACGTATCCCTTTACTTTGGGTGCGTTTTCTTTGAGCGGAGAGCTTGATTCCTTGATTGCGGAGTTTTGCCTTCGCTACCATGTATGTTTGGCACATATAAGTCCTTTTGGTGTGGAGGACGATTGCCTGCCTCCGAGTGCCAAGAAACTGGGGAGGAGCTAATGTTAGCTCATGTGATGAATCTCTATTCCCTCAAAATCTTCCACGGGGGAATGATAAACTTTTGCAAGCATGGCCACCATGCATCGTTATTTAGCATGGATGATGATAATAACCGTGAGTAGATGGAATGGTTCGTTGCAATTTCCACAAATGACATCAATCCGACAACGACTTCATCCTTTTCGGTTGCTTGGAACCGCACTTATAAGTTCTTTGTATAATATTCCTCTTACTAGATATTCTTCTATGGCTGTATCATCTCTTCACCCTTCACATGTTTCAGCAACTCGATGGCCCCCACCGGTGGGTTCAGAAGATTTTGGACATCACAACGCCCGAAACTCGTTCGTAGAAAGAACTAGCCCTTAAATACGGGTGGAAGGCCAAAAATCATGGTAACTCTAATTTACCTTGCTTCCATTTTTGTATATGAAGAACTTGGTTGAACCCTTCTGACTTTGTTCATGGAATTAGGTCTGCTTGCGGGCTTTGTTGCTGTCCTTGAGAAGGAGATTTTGGCTGATCCTGCTGATGCAGCGAGGCTGCTTCAGGAAGCACTTACTCGAATAGGTATCTCCGGGATTATTTTGGGTGCAAATATTTCTTTACGGAGTCCTCGACCGGAGGATAAATAAATAAAAAGAAGACGCTCCTACGCGATCGGGGAAAAGAATAAAAGGGCAAAGGTTGATGCCCCCGAATCATCTCCGGTGGCGATGATGACTGGTCCTCCTTTTAGGCCGGTTGTAGAGACCGTGATGATTGATGATGATGAAGAAGCTGTTGATGAAGGAGATTCTATACACAGAAGGTGATGATCCTCATCATCTGAACAGGAGGCTCGACCTGTCGAGATAGTTACACTAACTGAAGATGATGTTTCGACACTTTGGGGAGAATCTGATTTGGTAGAATATGCCAACTCCTATTTTCGGGCCCCAATTGCTACAACCAGTGCTGCAGAGCTGAGTACCAGGTTTTTTCCATCTTTGTTTGGCGAGCATCAAACAACCAGCACTGTATTTGATGCAGCTGCTTCTCACTCTTCAACTCCATCAGCTTCATCAAATACAGTGCTNCCTCGACCGGAGGATAAATAAATAAAAAGAAGACGCTCCTACGCGATCGGGGAAAAGAATAAAAGGGCAAAGGTTGATGCCCCCGAATCATCTCCGGTGGCGATGATGACTGGTCCTCCTTTTAGGCCGGTTGTAGAGACCGTGATGATTGATGATGATGAAGAAGCTGTTGATGAAGGAGATTCTATACACAGAAGGTGATGATCCTCATCATCTGAACAGGAGGCTCGACCTGTCGAGATAGTTACACTAACTGAAGATGATGTTTCGACACTTTGGGGAGAATCTGATTTGGTAGAATATGCCAACTCCTATTTTCGGGCCCCAATTGCTACAACCAGTGCTGCAGAGCTGAGTACCAGGTTTTTTCCATCTTTGTTTGGCGAGCATCAAACAACCAGCACTGTATTTGATGCAGCTGCTTCTCACTCTTCAACTCCATCAGCTTCATCTCCACCTTCACCAACACTAGCAACTTCTATATCATTTCCATCTTCGTCTACTCTTCCACTAGCAGTTGCTACACCATCTCTATCGGCCACACCTAACCATGAAGAGGGTGTTCCTCTTCCACAATCCCCAGTTCATGGGACCTTGGGGCAAAATTATGCTGCTCCTTCTGAAGATCCACAAAGGAACTCTTTCAGTCTCTACCGGGTGCAACCTGCGGCCGGTAGAGCTTGCTAATTACTTGAAATCTTTGGCTTCAGAAAAAGACTGGGAAAAGATTCAGACACTCTCTGGAGAGTGTTTGTTGAACAATGCTATGCATAATGCCGCAACGGTACGTTCCTTCCTTCCTCTGTTATTTCTTCTACTTTGAATGAATATATTCTAAATTTTACCTCTTCTTAATTTATAGGCCAACTTTCTTGCTTCTGAGGGCCTTCAAAGGTTAATTCATGAGAAGGAAGAACTTACTTCTGATCGGGATCAACTTTTGGCGGAACGGGACTTGACTGTTCTTCGCCTCTCCGAACTGGAAATCAGAGTTGTTGAGGTTGTTATTTTCGAGGCTTGTTTGCAGCAAAACAAGTAGGAAGTGATAACCCTTAGCCAAGAAAATTGGGCCCCTGAGGGTTAGATTTGATGAGGCCAAGGACAAATGGGCAGAAGTCCAGAACGCCGTTCTTGCTGCAACCGATCGCGAGGTTACCTTCGCTGAAAGAGTGATTAACTTGGAAGTAGCCTTGAACTCCAAAAGTGAAGAGCTTGCTGCCATGGAGGCGAAACATGCCCAGCTAGAAGAGAAGTACAGGAAAACTATTGAGCATAATAGGCTCTTTAGTTTAACTGTCCGTGAGCTCGACGTCAGCCTTCAATCTGCTAGATCCGCCCAGGAAAACCTTTTCCGTCGAGGTCACTCAACTCAAAGAAGAACTTAAGCGCTGAGCGAATTCCCTCATTGTTGAAAAAACCTATTCCATGTATATCATGAGGAGAAAAACCTTGGAAGAGTCCAAAGCCGGTATTATTGAAGTTGATGCCGAAATTGCTAAGGCCCTAGAGCTTGAGTTGGCTGCAAACAATGGAATCCCAGCGCAGTCTGATGCTCCAAGTTCTGCTGATTTCGGTTCTGAGTTTTCGGAAACTGAAGAGGGATTGGAAGGCGATGAGGTCAAAGACCAAACTGGGGAAAGCGTTGATCCATCAACGGAACCACCTACTCCTTCCGGCAATGCGTATACTTCTCTTCCTCCTAGTTCCGGAGGCGCTGTAGTTTAGCTTTTCCTTTCTTTTCTCATTTTGTACTTGTAACGTTTTGGCCCGTTCTTATGAATAAAGACATACTCTTTGTTCAAATATCGTTTGAGTCTTACTTTCGTTTGAATATCCATGCAAGCTTTTAACTTTTTCATTTACTCAAGCATTCCGCGCATGTTGTTCAATTCATGCTTTATTATGTGTAGTCTCAGATGCCTTTTCTTCGAAGTATTTTGGTTCCGAGTATTATCCCTTTTACGTGAGGGTTTTATGAATTTTTTCGTAAGTTTGTTCTTTGCGTCATTTTCATGTGCGGCTTCAGATGTATTTTTCCCCGATGACATTTTGAATTTTGGGCATTGATTCTTCCGGAACCAACCCTATAACGTGAGAGTATTTATAAGAGAGGGCTTTCTTATGTTTACGGTGCTCTTGAAGAGGACATCTCCTGTTCATTACGGTACTAACATTTGAAGTACTATTTAACTTTCAAATGTCAAAATCAGCTCATCACTCAGACAAGAAACAAAATAAAAGCAAAAGGATTTCATTTTATTCCTTCTATTTTTAGAAATTACATAAGCATTTTGTTATGCAAAAACAAATTGCCATTATTTGTGGCTTTCTTGTACAACTTGTTTCTACGGGTCTGGCTGCGCAATCCTCGGTCCCGATGATGCATTTTGTTTTCGGATTTTCGTTCCCGGTTGACGTGGCAGTCATTGTTGTCGTATCCTCATATTATTCCCCCAGTGTTTGAATGTGAAGAATGTGAATTAAAACACTGGAAGTTTTGTATCTTCGAAGGTTCCACTAATAAATTGCTAGGTAATCCTTCACTCGGCAACATATCTTGTTTCCCCTTTGGAATCCATGCTATCGAGCGAAAGAATACCTAACAGCCCTCTGGCGATTTGTGCTCGTGAACGGTCGGGTAACCTCTGCTTGGTAGCAAACTTAACTTCCCGTTGGGAATTTGCTATCGAACCAAAGATTATCTAATCGTCCCCGAGTGGAAGCTTGTTCGTTTGCCTTGCTATCAAAGGTCTTATTGCGCAGTCTTCGTAGTATGCTTTAAGTCGCTGCCTTGTTAAAACCTTGCAAGAAAAACCCAATTGGGACAAAAACTGAACGAAGGGAAAAATAGTGCAGCACATACTTTCTGTTTGAGTGTCGTTCATCAGCAATAATATCTTTTGAGGTGTGCCACGTTCTAGTTGCTGGGCAACTTGTCCCCATTCCGGTTCTCTAGCTCGTATTAACCTTTCCCAGCGACAACTGAAATCCGGTAGGGACCTGCCCACGTTGGACCTGCTTTCCTGCGTTGAGCTCCCGGGTATTTTGTGCTACTTTCCTTAGCACCAAGTCTCCTACTTTGAAAAAATGGAATTGGGCTCTTCGATTGTAATATCGCTCCATCCTCTGCTTTTGAGCTTCCATTCTTACATGTGCCAAGTCCCTGCGTCCCTCGAGCAGTTCCAAGTTTATTAACATTGCTTCATCATTCGATTCTTCATTTGTCTGAGAATATCTCAAAGTGGGTTCGCCCACTTCAACCGGGATTAGGGCTTCAACACTGTACACGAGGGACAAAAGAGTTTCTCCTGTACTTGATTTGGCCATTGTTTGGTAGGCCCATAGAACTCCGGGCAACTCTTCGGTCCATTTGCCTTTTGCTGCTTCCAACCTTTTCTTGAGGTTTTGAATGATCACTTTGCTTGTTGACTCCGCTTGACTGTTTGCGCTAAGATGATAAGGCTAGGATGTGATTCTCTTTATTTTTGAGGTATTCGAAGAACTTTGTAACTTTTGCACCGATAAATTGTGGCCCATTGTCGCATGTTATCTCTTTTGGTATTCCGAACCTGCAAATTATATTTTTCCACAGGAAATTGACCACTTCGTGTTCAACGATCTTCTAATAAGAAACTGCTTCCACCCATTTAAAAAACTAATCAGTCAAAATTAAAAGAAACCTTACCTTTCCGGGAGCCAGTGGCAGTGGTCCGACAATGTCCATCCCCCATTTAATGAACGACCACAGGGACAGAATCGAATCTAAGGGCTCTGCCGGTTGATGTACTAGTGATGCGTAGCGTTGGCACTTATCACATTTTCATACGAAATCTTTGGCGTCTTGTTCCATGCGAAGCCAATAATATCCTACCCGTACCAATTTCAGCACCAAAGACTTTGTGCCTAAGTGATTATTGTATATACCTATGTGGATTTTTGTCATGACATAGTCAGCTTCTGATGCTCCAAACACCGGGCCAGCAGGCCTTGGAAATATTTTCTATACAATTGGCCTTTCATGAAGCTATAACGTGCATCTTTGGTGCGTAACACTCGTGACGCTTTGGTATCATCGGGCAACTTCCGTGCTCGAGGTAGTTGATTGTTTTGTTTCTCCAGTTCTAGACTAGACTAGCTGAATTCACTTCATAGTAACCATCCATATCAAGGACTGAACTCATCAGTTGTACCACTGTTTCGGACTCCGATCCCTTTATTTCCGTCGGTGAACCTAAGTTTGCTTATGCATCCGCTTTTGCATTATCCTCTCTCGGGATATGAGTGATTGACCTGACACGCCCCAAACTCGGGGAGCGCGACCGGCGCCCAACCAAGTGAACCTGGTCAAGCAAGCATGTTAGATATTTTCTACCCAAACTCACTTATGAATAAAGAGAATACATATTTTCGTTAATTAGACAATAAGGAGATCATGTATATAATACTAATTCATTACCATTAGTTACTTCACTTATAAGTCCTCAAGATATTACATTACACATCCATAGTTTAGAAATGGAACTTGTGATGCAATTATAACATCATTAGTTTGACATTCCCAATACCAACGTACAAACCACATCATATCTACGGAGCCTCTAACGGGTACAAAAAAGTACTAGGATAGTGCCAGCTATACCTCAAAACACCATACATGAGAAACAAAAGATACATGACCTCGATATGAAGTGGGGCTCACCAAGTCAGCTGAGAGGAGGATGTACTACTATCACTAATCGATGCCACCTGCTCTGGAACCACATGCATCCATTAAAAGATGCAGCGCCCCGGCAAAAGGGACGTGAGTACATGTGGAATAGTACTCATATGTAAGGCAGACAGAACCTCATATGGAAATACAGTAACTCAATAAAAGGCAAATAAATTACGTGAAGAAACTACAAAATGACCCACATCGCATGATAAGTCTTATTATACTTACATCCTTATGAACTTCTTTTAGGATCAAGCGTGCCCCATGAACTATACGTGGGATACAAAATGTAAAGTTAAAGCACCAACATGTACAAACAAGGGCTATGAAAGTGGCACCTATTATTCGTGTTGCCTATGCGTCTCACCAGACCGTCCATAGGATTCACATATTATAGTATACACATATGCTTTTCATAGACCGTCCATAGGGTTCACATATTGTAGTATACACCTATGTATTTCATAGACCATCCATAGTGTTCACATATTATAGTATACACCTATGCATTTCATAGACCATCCATAGGGATTCATTCATATTACACACCTATGCGTTTCATAGACCGTCCATAGGGATTCATTCATATTATACACCTATGAATTTCATAGACCGTCCATAAGATTCCATACACAATATACCTATGCATTTCATAGACCATCCATGGGATTCCATAAACAATGCACATATGCGTTTCATAGACCGTTCATAGGGTTCATAACACATCATTATGCACATAACCATATATAAACTCAAGCGACATGACTAACGCTACTTTTAAGGTCGTAAGTTCCCAGATCATCGAAACACTTCATGTTCATGCTCATCATGGAGAAAGATAGCTCATTACATTAACACAAGCATGGCAAATCACTAAGTAGGTTTCAATGGTATATAGACCCAATTTCTTTTCTTAAGGTTCATCATCATTTAGTATAGGGCGTCTCTTTTCCACTTCATTATATACCTCTTTGTCTTCTTAAGGTCACTAGCTAAGTTCATCATTCTCGGCGACTTAACATCGAAGTCATTTATATTCATTATTTCAGAAACATACAACTATAGTTGAAACCATTGGAACATACAACCCCTCACGATTCTCATTTTAGCAAACGGTCACAGTTCATGTTCATACTATCACTTACTTGTACTAACCACGGGTGATCATAGAACATTAATGACATTATTATATAAAGGAGTCAAAACTCATCTCATAATGTTCACAGATTCTTTCATTTCATTGGCACTATTGGCCACAAATGTAATTCTCATTCTTGACATGATGGCCATATTTCTACATCTCACACTCGCTTCTTTCACTTTCAAACATCTTCATTAATCATCGACAACAAAGCATTTCTACTCAAGACTTTAAGTCCACATGTGAGCAAATACGAATGTTAAGCACATTGAGATTTCTTACACAATTTGGCATAATAGCTTTTATTTGGGCCACGACTCGAAGTTATAACAATTAGATATGCAATCCATGCTTCGAGTATATTTCAAATAGCACATAACATAATAGGAACATTTGGGATACATATTGAGTATATATCTTTCGACACAAAGCTTATTCGGAATAGTCAATTTATAATGAATAACTCGGGACTTACAAGAACATCATGAGATTCAATTCTAGGAGAGAAGTTTAGCCAACATACCTCACTTTGAGCTTTATTAAATTACTACAATATTCCAGAAATCTCAGCAACTTCAATCTCTTAGATGAAGACCTTTTGAGTTGTCCTTGTGAAATCTTCAAGCCTTGAGCAAGAATTGATGAACAAAATGGCTAGGTCTTCTCTTTCTCTCTCTAAGATACTCTCACATCTCTCTAAAAATATCAGATAAAACTCTTAAAAATGACCCCCAAAGCCTTTTTATGAAAATGGGATCGGGTAAAATTTCCAAAACTTAAACTTGCCGAAACTGGGTTTCCGGTCACAGATCGTACTGCATAATCGAGATGCGGCTCGCAAAATGGGCCACGAAAATGATGCCCGAAAATTGGACTTGTCTGAACCAGTATGTGATAGTTCTGCGACCGTAGACTGGACCGCATAATCATCTTCCAGATATCTTCATGCCAAGTCTGCGACTGAAATGCGATTCGCAAAGCAACTATGCAATCGCATAATAGACCGCAGAACAACCTTCAAAATTCAATATCTTTCTGCTCAATTATGCGATAGATATGCGACCCACGAAACCTTAAATTCCTTTACGAAATTTTATGGGGCCTTACATGACCACTCACGGAATCGTGCCAAAAGAGCCTGGACCTTTATCACGTATTGCTGCATACGTTCTTCTTTGGTATCAAAGATCCCATAAACCTGATTTACCACCAGTTATAAGTCACATTTGATTTTGATAACCTCGGAGTCAAGTCCCCGGGACAATTCGAGCCCTACAATCAAAGCTTCATACTCTTCTTCATTGTTAGTTAAAGGAACTGTTCTGATAGTTTGCCTTAAGATTTCCCCCGAAGGCATGATTAAATCTATTCCGAGCCCAGACCCTTTTACGTTCGAGGCTCCATCTGCAAATAAGGTCCAAACCCCTGATGTCGATTCCGACACCATGATTGCCTCCTTGGTTGCCAAAGGTAGCAGTCCCGTACTAAAATCGGCCATGAAGTCATCCAAGACTTATTACTTAATTGCAGTCCTCGGTTTATATTCTATGTCGAATTCACTAATTTCGACGACCCATTTGGCCAATCTGCCCGAGAGTTCGGGTTTATGAAGGATGTTCCGCAAAGGAAAAGTAGTCACCACAGCTATTGTGTGGCATTGAAAATAGGGCCTCAGCTTCCAAGCGACGACTACGAGAGCTAAGGCCAATTTTTACAAATGTGGGTAGCGCGTTTATGCTCCCGTTAAAATTTTGCTAACATAATAAATAGGAATCTGCGTACCTTCATCCTCCCGAACTAAAACCGCACTTACTACAACTTCTGAAACCGCGAGGTAGACTAGCAATGTTTCGCCTTCTTTTGGTTTCGAGAGCAATGAAGGGCTTGATAAGTACTTCTTTAGGTCCCTCAAAGCCTACTAGCATTCCGGCGTCCATTCGAAATTGTTCTTCTTTTTGAGCAATGTAAAAAAAGCAATGACACTTTTCCGACGACTGGGATATGAACCTGCTCAAAGTCGTTAACTTTCCTATGAGTCTTTGGACTTTCTTCACGTTCTATAATTGATCCGGGATATCGTCTATGGTCTTGATTTTGTCTGGGTTTACCTCAATTCCTTTTTGTGAAACTAGAAACCTAGGAACTTACCAGAGGTGACCCTGAACACGTACTTTTCGGGGTTAAGTTTCATGTTATGCTTCCTCAGGATATCGAATATTTCTTGAAAATGATTAAGGTGGTCACATGCATTCAAAATCTTAACGAGTATATCGTCTATATAAACTTCCATGGTCTTTCCTATTTGCTTTTCAAACATCTTATTTACGAGCCATTGATAAGTAGCTCCAGCATTTTTCAACCCGAAGGGCATTACATTATAACAATATGTACCAAAATTTGTTATAAATGAAGACTTTTCCTGATCTTCCTGGTTCATCTTAATTTGGTTATACCCGGAATAAGAATCAAGAAAACTCATCAACTCGTGCTCGGCCGTAGCATTAATCATTTGATCGATATTTGGCAGTGGAAACAAATCTTTCGGGCACGCGTTATTAAGATCTTTATAGTCTATACACATACAAAATTTATTTTTCTTCTTAGGAACTACTACTACTTCATTGGCTAGTCAGTTTGGATATCTTACCTTTCTGATCGGACCGATTTTAAGCAAGCCGGTTACCTCTTCTTTGACGAATTTATTCCTAGCCTCGGCAATAGAGCGCTTCTTCTGTCGTACTGGTGGTACGTTGGGATCCAAACTCAGTTTGTGCATGTCTATTTCCGTCGGGATACCTGTCATATCCTTGTGCGACCATGCAAAACAATCAACGTTAACTTTAAAGGAATTCAATAAAACCAGACATGAGCTCAGGGTGAAGTCCTGTTCCCAAGTGAAATTTTCTTTCTAAAAATTCTTCGAACAATGACACTTGCTCTAGTTCCTCTGCCATGGATTTTGTTGCGTCCGTTTCTTCTGGAACTTGGAAATATCTCGGCACCTGATATTGTTCTGATGATTCTTCCCCTGGAATAACCTCTTCTAACTCGGGAGTAGGCGCTGGTTCCTGTAATTGGCATGCCGTGCGCTCCTTCCCGGTTGGTCACCTCTTATCTGCTTGATTCCTTCGGGCATCGGAAACTTCATCAATTGGTGATACGTTGAAGGTGAAACTTTCATCTCGTGTAACCATGGCCTTCCTAAGATGATGTTGTATCCCATATCACCATCTATTACTTCTAAGAGAGTTGTTTTCATTACTCCTTCAGCATTCGTGAGTAGCAAGATCTCTCCCCGGGTCGTCACGCTCGCAAGGTTGAATCCAACGAGGAGTTTTGTCACTGGAATAATGCTTTCAGTGAGTTTAGCTTGTTCCAATACTCTCCATTGTATGATATTAGCCGAACTTCCTAGATTCACTAGAACTCTCTTAATTTTAAAATCTAACACATCTAAAGAGATTACCAGTGCGTCGTTGTGTTCTAACAGCAATCCGTCTGCATCTTCCTCCATGAAAGTGATATCATCCTCCCGGAGTCTTTTGCTGTGAGTTATCGATAGTTTAGTCTTCTTTGCCGCCGAAAAGGTGACCCCGTTAATCTCGTTCCCCACAAAGATCATGTTGATTGTTCGGCATGGGATTTCTTCTCCTGCTTTTAAGGATTCTGCGTTATCTCTGTTGCGGCCGTAATTGTTCTTAACTGGATCACTCAAGAATTCTCGAATATGACCATTCTTCAATAGCGTTGCCACCTTCTCCCGAAGATGTCGGCAGTCCCATGTTCAGTGATAGTTCGTCCCGTGGTATTCGCACCATAAATTGGGATCCCTCTGGCTGGAATTGGACCTCATAAGTCTTGGGAATCGTGCTTCTTTAATGTTCCTTATGGCTGACACCAATTCCACTACACTGACGTTAAAGTTATATTCTGATAACCTAGGGTAAGAAATATTTCGAGACCCCGACGTTTGTTTATCTTGAAGTGATCTATTGTTTCGACCATGATCAGTCCCTCCGTCAACAGTGAACTTGTTTGTTGCTCGGAAATTTCTGCCACGGCCTTCGGTATGCTCATAGAGCAAAAACCGACCCCTCGAAGTCCTCCTATCCATGTCGTAGTCATCCTTTGATTTTTCTCTATTCTTCTCCCGTCCTTTGGCCGATAATGTAGAACCGACCTGGTCATCTTCGATCCTTATCTTTGACTCATACCGGTTGTGAACATCTGCCTAGGTTGTTGCTTGAAACTCAAGAAGACTCTCCTTCAGCTTCCAGGAAGCGTCGGAACTTTTCGGATTTAATCCTTTGGTGAATGCTTCGACTGCCCACTCATCCGGGATGGCTGGGAGCAACATTCTTTCTTTCTGGAATCAGTTAACAAACTCTCGTAATAATTCTGATTCCCCTTGTGCGGTTTTGAATATGTCGACTTTCCAGGCTAGCACCTTTCTGGCCCCGGCATGAGCTTTAATGAAAGAATCCGCAAGCATCTCAAATGAATCTATGAAATATTCGGGCAGTAATGAATACCACGTTAGGGCTCCCCTCGTGAGAGTTTCGCCGAATTTCTTTCGCAACACATATTCAATTTCGTGAGGAGCTAGATCATTCCCTTTCACCGTCGTTAGGTAGGCGGTAATATGTTCCTATGGGTCTAAAGTTCCGTCATACTTTGGAACTTCAAGAATTTTGAAACGTTTCGGGATTAGTTCTGGTGCCGCACTTGCCTTGTACGGTAATTGAAAATACTTCTTCGGGTTCAAGCCTTTCAATACTGGTGGTGTGCCCGGGATTTGATCCATGCGGGCGCTTACTTCCCTCATGAACCGTAAAAGCTCATCTTTGAATGAATCATTCTCGTTCTTAAGACCTGGTCTGCTCCCCCCTCCCCCAGCCCCATCGGAGCCAACTTCACCCCTGGGAGTGTTGTTGTCGACTCTCTGCATTGTTTGGTCAGCGGGAACAACCTGAGGAATTGGATCGTGTATGTTTGCACTATTCGAAGCACCTGATAGCGCCTGCTTCAGTTGCGTCATAACCTGATCCTGCCATGTGAGATGGCCTAGAATGATTGCCTGTTGCTCTTGCAGGATCCTCACAGCATCCGCTACTTTCTCCTCGTCAGCATTATCGGGAGTTGTCTTCCGAACCCGTCGAGGATATCGCCTATCATGCACGGTTGTGGCGTCATTCCCCTCATTGCGGGTGTCACTGATTGAATCCTCGATTTGAGGGTGATCTCCTCGAATTTCAGGGTTGTGTGCATCGTTAACAGTGTTATTTGCCATTGTTTTGTGATATTTTCTATGACAAAATAATCAAAACATGTTAGTAAAAAAGGCAAGGATCAATTAAATTGCACGGCTGTCTAGGCCCCACGGTGGGCGCCAAACTGTTTGCCCGTAAAATGGCAAAGTTGAATTTATACGCGATTTCTAGACAAGTGAACTAATTTGATCCTGAAATAATATAATAATTGAATAAATACGCAGTACTTAGCCTTGGAATGCAACTGAAATAGAAAGATAGTGATTCCGTGAACACGGTTTCCGAATACATCAATGATGAGATCAAAAATCAAGAGAGTAAAATTGTATAAAGCTTTGTATAAAATATAGTAAATGTTCTTACCAGAAATTTCGTGTGCTTTACAATGATAACTGAGCTCACTATTTATAGCTATGTCTAGGGAAGAAGGTCCTAAGATCGTGCCCTCCTTTAATGTCAATTATGAGGGTCATTGATGAAGATGTAACGTTGAACATAAATGCTAAATTCTTTATAACGGACCATCGTTTTTAATGTTGTAGAATATTCCTTAGTAAATGCTACCAGGCGCAGAGTATTTAATACAGTTTTATGAACGTTATCCGTTCCGGTGAGAAGCGCAGTGGCTGCGTTCGATCTTCAGCCATTCCATCTTGGATTTCACCTATCCTCCTTTTAGTCATCCACATGTCATATCATATTTTATCCTATACAATGATAATGGAATGTTTTTGAATTGATTGGGTTGAGATCGTTTAGGAGCGATACACACTAATTGATTGCTCTGTCCGCTATTATACAATTGTACTCCCTATTTATTAGGCAAATTACACGTCTGTATTTATGAATATAGAAGCGCGAATACAATCGGGTAATTAAAAAAATGATCTACATCATAAAGTTTAATTAGGCGTGTTTGAATTGATTTTGTTGAGATCTTTTTGGAGTTATGCACGCTAATTGATTCCTCTTTCCGTTATTAAATAGTTGGACTCTCTATTTATCAGGTGAACTCCCCGACTGTATTCATGAATACAGTCGCGCAAATACAATGAATTAATACAGTCGGGTAGCAACAAAATATTAGCTATAGGAAGTAAATATGTATATGGTAGTTATAGGAAGTTAATAGACTAAACTATAGTAATTTCTGAAAAATTTCCTTTTGGAAATAGCATTGTATATAAGATCTACATCTTACAAATTATGGACTTTTGTAATATTAAATAAATTTATATTACTAGTATTTACTTATCAAATTTAGAGACGGATCAACAACTTAAAATTAAAATTAGTAGAAGTAAAGTTCTGGTTTATCACCAAAGAAAGATCCTTGGTTTCGTAGGTACCTAAATATCTTAAATGCTGCTAGAATTTTAGCCTATATGTTAATAGTGAATCTTCAACTCCCAACTTCCAACATATTAGGACCGGTTTGGGGTACGGTTAGTTCATCGGGAGAATCGTCCTTTCAGTTCGAAGTTTTTTTCTAAAAGTTTCAATCTTGTTGACAATGACAACAGTCGCGATTATAAGCAGACTCGTGACTATGACAGGGCAGCACGCTTTAATCTCTCGCAATCCTACTCATGAAACCACGTGGTAAAAGAAAGAATGGAGAAAACTCCAAAGAGTCTGCTAGAATTTTCGCAGAGTACTATTTTAAAGGTACCTAAGATACTTTATCTGAGGATACGCTTGAAGGTATTTCGATGCAAATTGATCAATCTTTGTATTTCTAACCGAGCGCCGATCCTGCAAATAGCTTAAATTGGTGAGTTGTGTAGTTCAATCAAATAAACAGAAAGAGACTACAAAAGTAATGTCCCTTGTATTTATATACTTTCTGAAGGAGAGAAGTTGCACCTATTTATGAAAACATTACACACCTTTGGCCTTTGGGTT
>AWOL01S0063570.1:4718-35911 GCA_000715115.1 Nicotiana otophora
CATACGGGCCTAATAGGCCAACATGATCATTTATAAACTCAAAACATAAGCCGACAAGGCCGTACAATCTTTCACGTACACGACATATGTCTACAAGCCTCTAAGAGTACATAAATGTCAAAAGGTCGGGACAGGGCCCCGCCATACTAATAAGTACATGTCCTAATCATACTGATCACATAAGCAACTCCAGAGCAAATGGAGCGCGCTGACACCTTCCACTGAGTTGATAGCCTACTTGGAGGACTCTCGACTTGTCTATCAGGACATGCGGGCATGAAACGCAGCGTCCCCAGGCAAAATGGACGTCAGTACAAATAATGTACCGAGTATGTAAGGAATGAAAACCAGTAAACAATAGACATGAGAGAAACATGGAGTAAAAGACTCGACATGTATATCTGAATAACTCTGTGAATCACTTCTTATTTATAATGTCATGCATATGCGTATAAATGCCATACCATGCATAGGCATATGCGTTCATAATAACATCAAGCCTCTAAGGGCATCCCATCATATCATCTCGGCCACTGTGGGCAATTCATCAACGTATACTAGCTGATCAAGTGGTGTTGTGTATATAACGCCGTAACCTTTTTCTATACCCCATATACATATAATATACATATATACGCGTATATAACACCATCTGGTCATAGGTCAATGTACATGTATAAATGAATGCAATGCATGAGAAAGTACGTCAATAAAATCTTTCGGAGTGTCATAAGACCATTATGCCTTTGATTAATATCATGAAATAAACTTTATCAACTTACGTATTTTCTGAGACCCATGAACAGATGATAGAATAATATGACACATGAGGAATCAAGAACATAAGCATCTCTAGTATCTCTAGGAATAGAGTCATTTATGGAAATTATGCATTTGCTCGTTTCTTTTGTGTCGTATAGATCATGCCAAAAGAAAGAAGGGATAGCCTTAACATACCTGAATCGATTTTCCTGACAATTCCTTTAACACACGTCGATTGCAACAACACGTAACAGCATATCTAATTAGGGGAAAATCTGTATGATGTTCTTGAGAAAGATTGCACCATACTCCCTTAGAATCGCAAAATCCCGTTACTATTACGCAGTATAATTTCGTATGAATTTCTTCACAATTTTAAGAACTGTCATTGCTATTTTAACATAAAGTCCCATATGAACACCAAAATCTCCTCCAAAAATTGATTTTTGATATCAATTGAACACAATTGTAAAGATGACTAACATAGTCATCCTTTCCACGTTTTTTAGGGCTAAGTGCATAGTATACTTTCATTTTTGAAATGGGGAATGAACCTTGCTGAAAATTTCTTTTGAAAATCTCACATTTCATATCATCTCTCTTTGTTAGAGATGTCTTTTATTATAATGGATGTGGGACCCACTTTATAAGGCTAACTTGGCCAACAATTTCGTCCAAATATGACACCTTATTTTGTAATTCAATAGTCATTACTTTAGACGTGGGTTGCAGCCACGTTGGGGTGGATTTAAGCTTATCCAAAGTTTATCCACCCATTTCCTTAATTACATGGTTAATCTTCCATCAAAAATCCACAATTAACCAAATATCAACATAATTAAGAATTATCTCAAATTACTTAAAATACTACTCACTTTTATCATACTTTATACATCTTACTATCATGGTCATGTGGTACCTTGTATGACACTAGTCCATAAATACAGAATATTTTAGCTCGGGCCGCATTTTATCCGAAAATGTCAAACTTCGACGAAATTCATTTGCTTCGATTCGCTTATCCTCTCGTATTAACGAATTTACTTATCCCTTTTTTGAAATAACATAATACTTATAATCTCAAAATAATCTCATTCCCGAGCTTACGTCGATTAACTTACGACGAAACTTTAACGTACAAAAAAATTGAGGGATGTAACATCTCATTTCCTTGCTTATATCAATTTACTTATGGCGTACTTCCACGTACGAAAACATGGGGTGTAACATCATTCCCCCCTTTGGAATATTCGTCCTCGAATGTTAATTGTCGCACTTATCATTCTCATAACCCATAGCTCTTGCGAATACCTTAGTATTCTCCTTGCCATTTAGGCAATTGTTCTTTGAATATACTCAAAGGCTAGGGCATTCCCCCCTTTAGGCCTCTTTCTCACACCATGACTTGTGGTCGGAATCCTTCCAATCTCGTAACTGTTACTACCTTCTATCATGCAGCCTGTACGATTCTAACCTTGTAAATGTTCCTTTGCGACTCTTCTCTCCCTTTTCCTCTAGCTTTTAGCCAATCTCTAGGCCTCACTTTGTAAATATATATAGAGCTTGATAAGATGTCTCTCCGGACATCTATAGGTATACTGAAGTTCTTTGCTCGATACTTTGTTGAACTTACGAATATTGCTATATCTTATTTCATAGACCCGGTTATCCATTCGTATGACTTTACTGCATCTAGGTAGTTCATACTATACCATAACTCTTACTTTGATTTATCGTTGCTGAGGTCTGCTACCAAATTCCAGCTTACTCCTGTTGCTTATCCCATATGTATAAATCTAAGTCCTTTAATGCTTCCTTATTACTGTTCATCGTAAGAATGACGACCTAATCTCATCTTATACTTTGTGACTTTTATCCATCCATTATTGATTCACCTCAATATTGATCTACAATATACTACTGATAACTTGAAACTTCTTACGTAATACCTTGCCACTAGGGCTTATGTTGCATCGAGGAATATTGAAGTGACTTTCCTGATCCACCTGGGAGCGATACAATACTATACTTCCATAATCGTATTTCATAGCATCCCAATGTGATTCTCCTTACGTGGGTATTTTAATCCTGTACAATTCATCAAATCATTACTCAATCGAAGGTCCAAACTCCATCCTTTATTTATCGCGATTATACCCTCATTCTACTACCAGGGAAGCATTCTATCTCTCCTAAATTCTATTAGTCTTAGACTCCTTTGAGTTCGTTCATGTTATACTGAGCTTTCTTAACTTAGAGAAATCATTAGCTCTCTTGTTTTCATGGGCTTAATCCTGAGGACTCATCCATTTCTCGTCACCTTCTCACTCACCTTTTCTTATCCTTATTCATGTCATAAAACCTTGTTGTTTTACTATACTTTAGCTTGCGACCTATACATATCCATTTATATTGCTCGCAACCTTCCTTCAACTTGCTTGCACGATAGTTTTCCTTATGTTATTCTGAAACATCAAGCGAGACATCACATCGTCTCTAGCTCTTCTTTGCTCTCTTAATCAGGTTTCTCGATACCTAGAAACCATAAGATGGAACACATGCCATTGACGACGCTGCTATCATTCTTGGATATTGAATCCTCGCGCTTCTAGCCTTTTATCCGAAGTATGAACTGTTCACAACCTTCTGCATTTGAGTATCTCGTACGTTGTTTACCTTTGCCTTAAAATCTCGCATCATATCTTCTATTTCTTTCATGACCTCCCTTCCACATAGGTACAATTCACAACTACAACTTGAAGCTCTATTATAATACTTGCACCTCTGGTGCATACACAATCCAGTGGAAGCTTCATACTGACTTCTTATGAGGTTAGTACTCTTCTAACTTGCTTTATCGTAGAGTCGTTATAGAATATGGCTCTTGTACTATCCCTCTTGTACCTCTTATATTAAGAGTGATTCTGCAAGGTTCTCAATCATGATGTTTATAGTGTTCTGGGTCCAATAATCAGACTCCTGATTTACTTAGTTGATGTAACTCTTTAGCTTCCCCTTCCTTCTTATCAGCCTTTATGTAGGCTTAAGCTATCTTCCGTTCTGCGGCTCATGGAATTAATTATTACTTTAGCCTTTCATGGATGCTATGGAAAACCATGATATAATCTTGTAATGATTCAATCCTTTGTCTATGACCTGGACCCAATTCCTTATTTTAACTCATACCATAGTCTTTTACGGCTGATCATTAATTGAATAATCCCTTTCGTTCCATTTCAACTTTCTTCAAATGTAAGCAATTGCTTTTCCTGGTTTTTTCCCCCTTGTTGTGTGCATACTTAGCTTATCTGAGTTCTCACGTGTGCCGAATGTTTTTTGTGCAACTCATATGGTCTCGAATATTACTTTTGGTTTTACTCCCCGCTCATTAGCCATGGTAGGTGCCACTTTCTTTTAGAGTGCATACAATTTTGTAGTGAGACTATTGCTACACAACCATTTCCTCCTTAGGTTATTGAGCTTAGGTTGAAGCCTTCTTCCTTACTTCCTCAACTAGTCTTTCATTGTAGTATTTAGGGAGGATCATCTGACTCTTGTAAAGCTGTGAGCTTATTACATTGTATACTTGACGGACCTTTTTGATGTCCTTCCTTGCCTATAATTATCCGTAGTTACTTACTTCCACCCCTTGTGCTTATAGGGTTGTTTCTGAATTTGATATTTTGACTGACTTCCCAGTGGCACTCTCTTTTATCCCCGTAACAATCATATGGTACCTTTAACTACCCCAACTCCTATCTAAATATTTCCCAATGATCACGATGTCATAACTGCGAGGCTGAATTCACTATATGGGGTTTTACTATGTTTATCTTACACGATCTGCTGACTCGTCCGTAACCTCCTGTTTAGCCATAACTAGGATCTTCCTGATCAATTACTAACTACTCATTGGCCCATTCTCATCTCAATATTCCGTGTAATCTTTCTTGGGTTATTTCCTTTGCCTTAACTTACGTCTCGCACTGGCTCTTTATTTATTAATAACAGCTTGGGCAGGAACCCTTACTTCCTCTCCTTGACGTCGTGCTTGCATAATATTCTGGAATCGTAGCATATTTGTAGGATTTAGATAAGTGCCATCTCATTCCTTTTTATTTTTTATTTTTATCGCATTCTTCCTTTACCATTCGATAGTCACTAGAACCACTTAATTCCTACTTAATTCCACATAACTCTATATTCCCCCCTTTAGGGGAGTACTAAGAGCTGAAGCCACGAGGATCTACCTATAGATGTTTTACCTCTTCATCTTTGGCGTCTTTCCACATCATCGATGATCCTTACTCGCCTCGCGGTAATCTTTTTGTATAAATGATAACAAATTTCCCTACTTGCGAGGGTGACACTTAGTATAACTGGTACATACAGTCCCTTAAGCTTAACTTTTCTCACCTTGCTTGCTTTAGGGAAGCGTCTTCCTGAATGGCCTTTAAAGGGTATTCTTCTGTCGCCCATTCTATCATCGTCGGGACGCTCATGATGCCGACTATTACTTAGTCCCTAGTTCATGTTTAGTTTACCTTGTTCATCAGTCCATACTGATTTCTATTACTCTGGGGTCTAACTTTTCCTTCTGGTAGTCGCGTTGGAGTCACAAACTTATTTCTCGAAATGAGGATATGACTTTATGGCCTATACGCTTTTGTTGTCTTAAGGCCTGTCACCTCTCGTCTTTTTCTTCACTTGACTATAGACTCTGTAATACTGTCATCTTTTGATCTACCGTTGCCATCCATGTATCATATCTTACTAATAATGCTTTATTAACTCTATTCTTATTTTCCGCTAACATTTATGTCTATCACTTTATTCTGAAAACTCGAACAAGACATTCTTTTGTTCTTAGCTCCTCTTTGCTCCATCTACTGGCTCTTCAGGTTGCCTAACATTCTTTCTCTACTAGGGACGAGAGCTACACTAAGGTAATATTTATCCCTTCAAGGCTTCTAGTGCCTATCTTTGTAGTATTCATATCTAGTTGTGCTATTTTAGGAGATCTATTAGCACATTTGCAATATCCTTCGGAAATGTCAGCTAACGCTAACAATCCATCCACCATTTTGGGTTACCCTAACCCCAGCTAGATCCTGATATCCTGCCTTCTCTTATACTACTTATGTTAGCCCCCATAGAGAAAAAATAAGATGGGTGTGGCCAATTGTACATACCTCTGTTATTGTTGAAGGTAACTCAAAAGGCTTATATTCCTCTGCGATAATATTCATTAGCTAGGTAGCTCGCACCCTTTTTCATCTTGCTTCTTTTACTTACTGAAACTTGTGTCTACCGTAAGAGTGGATAGACATTCTTGCCTTAGGGATCCTTTTTACCGTAAGAGTGGATAGACATTCTTGCCTTAGGAATCCTTATCAAGAAGTTTACATATCTTAGTACGCATATGATCTGCTGAATATCTCATATTTATCCATCATAAGCATAATGCAAAAATTGAGTTCCTCTGACTCAACTCTTCCACAACTATATCTCTTACCAACCGTCTTTCTAGATGTAAACATCGTCGTATTATGAATAAGATAGAGTTTAGAAAATTGAGTTCTTACAATTGAGGTCTACCACACGATCTAGAGTAAGAAGAAAGAGTGACTGTCCTAAATGCCCTGTAACCTCCTGCTTATAAGTGTGGTGCATGACACACCCATAAACAAGACTCTACTAGACACAGCTTGTAGACTCCCTAGGACAGACCCTGGCTCTGATCCCACTTTTGTTACGACCCAAACCGATGGGCCGCGGCGGGCACCCGGTACCTTAATCAACCGAATACCAATGTAACGTATCTTTCTTATTACATCATCATATACATATGACATACGGGCCTAATAGGCCAACATGATCATTTATAAACTCAAAGCATAGGCCGACAAGGCCGTACAATCTTTCACGTACACGACATATGTCTACAAGCCTCTAAGAGTACATAAATTTCATAAAGGCCAGGACAGGGCCCCGCTATACTAATCAGTACATGTCATAATCATACTGACCACATAAGCAACTCCGGAGCAAATGGAGCGCACCGACACCTTCCACTGAGCTGATAGCCTACTTGATGGACTCTCGACTTTTCTATCAGGACCTGCGGGCATGAAACGCAGCGTCCCCAGGAAAAAGGGACGTCAGTACAAATAATGTACCGAGTATGTAAGGAATGAAAATCAGTAAACAATAGACATAAGAGAAACATGGAGTAAAAGACATGACATGTATATCTGAATAACACTGTGAATCACTTCATATTTATAATGTCATGCATATGCGTAAAAATGTCATACCATGCAAAGGTATATGCGTTCATAACATCATCAAGCCTTTGAGGGCATTCCATCATATCATCTCGGTCACTGTGGGCAATTCATCAACGTATACCAGCTGATAAAATGGTGTTGCATATATAACGTTGTAACCTTTTTCCATACCCCATATACATATAATATATATATATATATATATATATATATATATATATATATATATATATATATATATATATATATATATATATATATATATATATATATATATATATATATATATATATATATATATATATATATATATATATATATATATATATATATATATATATATATATATATATATATATATATATATATATATATATATATATATATATATATATATATATATATATATATATATATATATATATATATATATATATATATATATATATATATATATATATATATATATATATATATATATATATATATATATATATATATATATATATATATATATATATATATATATATATATATATATATATATATATATATATATATATATATATATATATATATATATATATATATACGCGTATATAACGCCATCTGATCATGGGCCAATATACATGTATAAATGAATGCAATGCATGAGAAAGTACGTCAATAAAATCTTTCGGAGTGTCATAAGACCATTATGCCTTTGATTAATATCACGAAATAAACTTTATCAACTTACGTATTTTCTAAGACCCATGAACAAATGATAGAATAATATGACACATGGGGAATCAAGAACATAAGCATCTCTAGTATCTCTATGAATAGAGTCATTTATGAAAATTGTGCATTTGCTCGTTTCTTTTGTGTCGTATAGATCATGCCAAAAGAAAGAAGGGATATCCTTAACATACCTGAATCGATTCTTTTGACAATCCCTTTAACACAAGTTGATTGCAATAACACGTAATGGCGAATCGAAGTAGGAAAAAATCCTTATGATGTTCTTGAGAAAGATTGCACTGTACTCCCTTAGAATCGCAAAATCTCATTACTATTACGCAGTATAATTTCGTATGAATTTCTTCACAATTTTAAAAATTGTCGTTGCTATTTTAACATAAAGTCCCATATGAACACCAAAATCTCCTCCAAAAATAGATTTTTGATATCAATTGAACACAATTGTAAAGATGACTAACATAGTCATCCTTTTCATGTTTTTAGGGCTAAGTGCATAGTATACTTTTATTTTTGAAATAGGGAATGAACCTTGCTGATTTCTTATGGAAATCTCATATTTCATATCATCTCTCTTTGTTAGAAATGTCTTTTATTATAATGGATGTGGGACCCACTTTATAAGGCTTACTTGGCCAACAATTTCCTTCAAATATGACACCTTGTTTTGTAATTCAATAGTCATTACTTTAGACGTGGGTTGCAGCCACGTTGGGGTGGATTTAAGCTTATCCAAAGTTTATCCACCCATTTCCTTAATTACATGGTTAATCTTCCATCAAAAATCTACAATTAACCAAATATTCACATAATTAAGAATTATCTCAAATTATTTAAAATACTACTCATTTTTATCATACTTTATACATCTTACTATCATGGTCATGTGGTACCTTGTATGACACTAGTCCATAAATACCGGGTATTTTTAGCTCGGGCCGCATTTTATCCGAAAATGTCAAACTTCAACGAAATTCATTTGCTTCGATTCGCTTACCCTCTCGCCTTCACGAATTTACTTATCCCTTATTTGAAATAATATAATACTTATTATCTCAAAATAATCTTATTCCCGAGCTTACGTCGATTAACTTACGACGAAACTTTAACGTATAAAAAAAATGCGGGATGTAACATCTCATTTCCGAGTTTATATCAATTTACTTATGTCGTACTTCCACGTACGAAAACATGGGGTGTAACATATTTACTAATTGTTGCTGTTGTTTTTATCTATTTTCTGGCTTTTATAATACTGTTATTATTCCTTTGGTTTCTGTTGATGGTACTGATATATTGTCTCTCTTCGTCTTCTTGAGCCGAGCGTCGAGATGTGATCCTATAACGGATTCTGGCTCTTATCTTTCAATGGTAGAAGCAATTATTATAAGTAGAAAATATCATTCTTGTCTTGTTTTTGCTCCTTCTTTAAAAAAAAAATATCTTTAAGGAAACTACCATGTTGATTAGAGGTTTTGTTTGTTAAAGCTATGCCAATCTTTATTTTTATTCTTTGTTGGAGGAATGGGTCCTATCAAAGATTGAATATTGCCCTTATCTTTCAATCATAGTAGCAATTATGGTGAAAATTTCATTCTCTTGTTTTCACTCTTTCTTTTCTTCTAATGGCTTTAAGGAAACTCATGTTGCTTAGACGTTTGATTTATTAAAGACTACTACAATCTTTATTTTTATTCTTTGTTGGAGGAGGGGGTCCTAGCAAAGATTCTCGACCTTATCTTTCAAACATATAGCAATTATAAACAGAAAATTTCATTTTTGTCTTGTTTTCCTCCTTTTTCTTAATGCCTTTAATGTCCTTTTAAGGGCTTAGTTTTATGTTATGTTTATATATAACCCAACAACTTGTTCTCTACATTTGCCTCTAGCGGCCAAGTGAATGAATCTCTATTTGCATTTTGCAAATGTTATTAACTTGTTATGTAACAACTCCTTATTTGTTCCAACTGATAGATTAGATTCCTAGAGCCTTTTTGATACGGTCCTGTCCTCTTGATCTACCACAATCTTCTTTACATTTAGTTCTTGTCACAGCAAAATCTAGTCATTTGACAATGTTGATATATATTTTCAGATATGGTAGGTACATTCAAATGAAAACTGGAACCAGAAATAAGAAAATGAACAATGTCCCATGCTCACAAATCATAATCATGGTGTGGTTAAAGCTATAGGAAATTATGTCGGATGGACCTTTTAGATCTACCATTTATATTTTGATCTCATTAAGAAAAGTTTGGTAAAATAGTTTCACGCCAGAATTTTAAAGCATGCCGTCAGAATTTCCGTTCTGGTGGCGTGTTTCAAAATTCTGGCAGTGAGCTTCAAAATTCTGGAGCATGCTTTAAAATACTGGCAGCAAGGCTATTTTTCAGAACTTTTCTTAACGGGGTCAAAATATAAATAGTAGCACTAACTGATCCTATTTGTGGAGATCTCCCTTAAAACTATTGAAAGCACGAATTCACCACTCGGTCTGTGGGTTGGACGTGCAAATTCTGTATAATCATACCTAAATATACCATAACGATCTTTATTTTAAGCAATTATTGGCTATCAAATAACAGCAGTACAAACTTTACATCAATGTAAAATAATAACATTTCAAGTCCTGTACTTAACCAGAAAGTTGATCCTAACAAACATACATGTATCATTTTCTTTCTTTTTCTTCCTTTTCCCATCTGTCTTTACAAAATGCTTAGTCTTTTACTTCCACTTGGAGTTGTTGCACATGTTTAAATTTGTTGTAAACAATAATGGTACTATACTGAGGGAAAATACTTGGAAAGGCCATAAGGGAGAGAATAGAACTCTTCACTCCTAGGATCTCTGTCAAAGTAGTTGAACTTTGCCCACCAATGGCTGCCATTGTCTCTCTTCATCGTGGCATGTTTGCGAGCAAGAGTTATGTCCAAGAACAATGCCACAATCCCCGCCACTGTGGCAGGGGACGTGAAGATCACTTGCATTATTTTGTTAAACTGCAAGTGGTTTTTTAAGTCCAAAAACAGTCAGTCATTCAATTCAGTAACATCTAAACATTGTTGTATTGAATGAGAAATGTCGATAAAGGGGAGTCTTGAATTTGACATATGTACTTACCCAGGCAGAGCCAGAGTGAACTGGACCATCACCAGTTGTTATCACATAACCATTGAAATATTGTGGAACAGAAAGTCCCAAGTAGATTGAGAAACCTAATATAAATTTAGTTCTGAAGCTGTTGAGGTTGCAAAATTGAAGTAAACCAAGACCAGCAGAAGCTGCAATAATCAATCAAATGTCAGAATAACAAATCATATACTCTTAGTATATAGGCAAAATCAGCGCTCGTTCTTCTTGCAAAATTGCATGTTTGCAGTGAGAGAGAAAGCACATACACATGAGGGCAAACAAGACACAGTACAAAGCTCCAATGATTGGAAGTGGTATGGAAGCAACAACAGCTCCAAATTTTCCTGTTCATGGACAAGTGGGTGCAACATTAGTTAGAATGAGTTGAGAAGAGAAAAGCATCAACTTACATTAGAAAGAGAGGAGACATGGCACTAGAAATGGCTTATAACCATTATCTAAATCAAATAAAACAGAGAATTGAGTTTCCCAAATCTGTACAAATCATTTTGGATACCTTGACTTAAATAATGTATCACTTTATATCTTACAAACACTATCAACTTGGACAATATACTTGAATATCTTACCTAACACAGAAAAGAAAAGCATAAATATTGCAGATATTTGAATCACTCTTCTGCTTCCAACTCGCGTCAATGCCAAAAGACCTACATTTTCTCTACACAGATCACAAGATTAAAGCATTAAATAGGGGCATAAAATTCCCAGCGATAATATGTCTATATATGCTTCTTTTTTTTTTCCTTGAGACGGTTAGCATAATGGTGTATAGAGACTACAACATGATATGGATAATAAATTTGACAAACTTGCAATATTCTTTCCTGACCTAGCTTTTGCGCTTGATTAGGATAATAGTATGGGATTCAGAACAAAAGGAAATGTTCAGCTTCTAGCATTTCCTAAGAAAAAATGGAATGCAGCAGAGTTGGTGTATTACACTAATACAGTAGAACCACTTGCAGTTCCCCATAGACCATTTAGCAAAATGGCTAATCCCTGCATTGTATGCCACAGAAAAACAAACTTGACTTCTGCAGACAAATTTTACAATGGAAAAAAAGCTAAAATATGGAGTAATAATCCCGGTACATCTACCAACCAGCCAACCAGCTCCACGGCTAAGTACTGAATTCGGTGTATGTGTTACACTACCATATCTTGCAGCTGCAATAAATGCTCCAGTAGACTGCCAAAAATAACAAAAATAACAACAAAAAAAAAGGACAACTTAGTAAAAAATTTCAGTTAGCTTCAGGTATCTTATAAATAGATAAAACTATGCTTGATCTATGTCTCTACTGAACCAAGTTAGGACTATATATATATAGACCTCGACAAGAGAAACCAAAGCTGCAGCCATCATCACAAAGGCTTCTCCGGCATCAACTTTAGGAGCGCCCCATTGCCATGGGTAAGGAAACCTTATCCTGCATTTCCCAAAAGTCAGTGTGAGAGCAGAAAATAAAACAAGTTAGTAGAAGCTACTCCCCAAAAACCGACGTTATACATCATACCATGAAGCTCCACTAATGAGGCCAGAGCGATCAACACGACAACTGAACTGAGTTTGTGGGGATCTATTGTTGTATGCACCTGTCACTGTGAGAAGAGCTGCATATGCCCACACTATTCCAACTGATAATAGGACAGCAAATCGCTCAAATATGGGAAACTTTAATTTCCACATATGAGGAATGTACTGCAAACATATTTATTGTTTAGTTTGGGAAAATCAAAAAAGAAAAGACAATATGATGCAATAGAACAAGATGTTGGCATCATCTTATTTACCATTCAAAGAGTAAAAACCATTTATATCATGCATTATTTAGACAGTAATAAGTGCAGTGAATGCATGATCTTAAGAACTGAACCGGACAAATTAGTGAACAAAAGGCTTACTTGTGACAACAAAATCAAAATGATCAACTGTGGAAGGCCAATTTCAACACATTCTGCCAGCTGCCAATATCAATCAACAGAAGTGAAAAACAACAACAACAACAACAACAACAACAACAACGACAAACCCAATATAGTCCCACAAGTGGGGTCTGGGGAGGGTATATAGTACGGAGACCTTACCCCTACAGTGAATGTAGAGAGGCTGTTTCCAGTAGACCCTCGGCACGAGGAAAAATGAGAAAAGAGCAGTAACGACAAGCAATAACGAGAACAAAATAAAAGAAAACAAGGCAAAAGGAACAACATAAGTGAAAAAGATGTTAATTATGAAGATATTTTCGTATCTAAAAGATAGAAGTGACCAATTAATTAGAGCTCTTACAAGCGGAAAACCTTGCACATATAGGCCAAGGCCAACAAGCAACACCAGTGGAGCTGCAGACAGTGGGGATAGGAACCTACATATATACAGTCGAACAAATGGAATCAAACATTCTATTTACAATAACAAATGCTTAAAAAGTATGGCGACGAAAGGATGTAAAATGACCACCTTACAACAATTCTCCAGATTCCTAGAAAGCCAATTAGTATGGGAAGTATAGATGCAATCATCAGAGCTCCTTGCATTCCTCTCATCGACTGTTTAAACCTCTGAAGAAAATGATTCAAACAGAAGTGTTAGAACCACTGTTGTTCTGTTGGAATCAAACTCAAGCATAAAAACAGAAATTGGATGCAATAAGGAATATGCTTGCCTACCTCATGAGGGTCAAGATATGTATTATATCGACTGGATAATGCAACAAAAACGGTTGGAACTATGAATGTGAATGATCCACCTATTACCACAGGAAGCCGGGTTCCAAACCAAGACTGCAAAAGAGTGTTCAGCCCAGAGACGAAAAGCAAAGTTTGAATTACTTGAGCTTTCTCCTCCTGGAAGACATAAGTTTGAAACCATATATACTGTTAGTATAATACTACTACTCGTTGTGCTCGAACTTGTAAATCCAAAATTGCTTTCAAAAGTCAAACAGAATAGGAGGGGATTATTCAAAATTTAGTAGATAACTCACATTGCCACCACCCATTTGAGGAACAATGACGGTTGGGATGATTACAGTAGTCCCGAGCATAACTAAGTAGTGCTGAAAACCCAGAATAATGGCCTCGGCTGCATTATTTAGACAAGTAGGGAATGAAATAACTTTGTATTGTTTGTCCACTTAGGTTTGCGAGATATGTTTGGACATTTAATTAAACAAAGAAAGAAACCATGCTTAACGAGGTAACATGAGTATGCAGGAGATCCAACTCTGAGTCTCTGATCCCTTTGATGGTCAAATCAGGAATCATGGATTCTCAGACATCCGGGGCGAGTATGGTTCCTCAGGATAGTGACATGCGCTATGATATCTTGGAGGACACGCATAGCTCACCTTTTTTCCTGCACCTAGGGAGCACTAGGATGTACAAGATGATCCGCGCACCCTATTGGTGGAAAAGTATGAAGAGGGATGTCGCAGAGTATGTGGCTAAATGCTTACTGTGCCATCTGGTTAAGGTTGTGCACCAGAGACCAGCAGGACCCTTACAACCAGTTCAGATACCACAGTGGAAGTGAGACGAGATAGCCATGGACTTTGTCAAACAATCAATTAGTCGATCAACAAAACATCTTAATCCTAAATTGCTTGGAGTCATCCTCTATATCCATTCAGCTCAATTCAGATCGATTACATTTCAATACTAAATAGTACTATGACTTTTAAAGCCTGCCACCACTTTACAGAAATTTGATTGGGGAACATGAACTCATGGAACGCCTAGACACCTGAAGGACCGAAAAGTTTCTCCTGCCCCTCCACCTCCACCTAGTTTTCCGTTTGTTTTCAAGGCGATCAAACAAAGTCACATTTTCACAAGATCACTAAATGATTGAAAGTAAGCAAAACTAATTGAATTCAGGACTCTAGCTGGAAAGCTTTACTAGCCCAATTGAGGGAAAGCTGCAGACTGATCACTTTCCACAAACAAGCCACACATGCAAATTATGAAGTCGGCTATTCAAAAGACAGAATGAGAAAACTAATCAACAAAAATGTGATCAGTAAGCTAGGGTTATCTAGTATGTAATCAAATCAATCAATCAACTATTCTTCAATCTTAAACTAGTTGAGATCAGTAACTATATATAAATGTGATCAAGAATGTAATGTGTAATGCAAATTACATACCCCAAGAAGGATTACTGTTAACACAGTAATCGACTCCTGGTAATTGGTCTTTCACTGGATGTGGCACCAATTCATCTGCTTTTGGCGGTGGTGTCATCACTCTCTCTCTCTCTCTCTCTCTCTCTCTCTATGTAACCTGAGTTAAACAACAAAGAGGAAGTACAAACTCCCCACTTCTTCTTCTTTCTACATATATTGTTAAAATACCTGAAATGCAAGAATAAATTATCATGGAGTACGTATACAGTAGAGGCTGAACTATGCTTTTGTTAGCGACTTCACGCATACTCATTGTCTTTAGCTCAATTTGTATTTTTATATAGAGAGAGATGGAGCAAACGGAGAGTTTTTTAAGTATGTATATATATTTATACTAAACTGTTCCAACGTTCAAACTGACCAAATGTTGTTAGGGGAGGGCAGAATAGACTAGCTGAACATAAAAGACCAAGAGTAAATTTAACTCTCTATTCGTTACCCAAAAGTCATTTTTTTTTCTTTTGTTATACAAAAATTATTTTATTATGCTCTAGTTATCACAATAATCATTTTGACCATATTTTATAAACCTTTCACCTGAAAAGTCTATTGTGCCCTTGACATTATAAATTTCCTATTTATGTAATACATTCTATATTATATATCGACAAGGTGGGTTGCTCTGATGGTAAGCTTGGAAACAGCCTCTCTACCCCAGGGTAGGGGTAAAGTCTGCGTACACACTACCCTCCCCAAACTCCACTAGTGGGATTATACTGGGTTGTTGTTGTTGTTGTTGTTATTCTATATTATATATTATATATTATATAATATACTTTTATCCAGATATTTTACTTATAATTAAAATAAATTAACATTATTTTATTTATTATTTTTATAATATATTCGTACATTAATTTTTCTTAATATTAATTTTCAAGATATATAAGTAGCATTATTAAATTTGTCAGTAATATTACCGTAAACAAATCTCAAGTCCACGTTCTTAATCATGCTTAATGAAATATGTTTAATGAAAATTAAAACATCAAAACTCATTGATTTATCAGCCAAGCCATACCCATTAATTTAATAAATAAAATACCTACATTTAGCAAAATGACACATCAGATTAATATTTTCAAATAAATAATATTAACAGATAAAGTTTTAAAAAACTTAATATTAAACACAAATATCTTTGAAACTTATTTTAAAATTTTTATTGACTATAGAAAAACTATCATTTGTTAAACAAATCTGTTTTTATTATTTTAAATAAACATTAAAAAGTAAATATTTTTTTTATCATTTATATATTTAAAATATGTTCATATTTGAATATGATTAAACAAATTGAGTGCCATAAAAAGAATTAAATGTATGGATATATTATAAAAATAATAAATAAAATAATTTAAAGTATTTTTAATTATAAGTAAAATATCTATGTAATGGTATATTATATAGTATAGAAGATATTACATAGATGAGAGAATTTATAATGTCAAGTACATAATAGACTTTTCAAGTAAAAGTATTATAAAATCTGGCCAAGATGACTTTTGTGATAAATAGAGCAAAGTAAAATAATTTTTGTGTAACAAAAGAAAGAAAAGTGACTTTTGAGTAATGAACACAATGTTGAATGATTTTATGTAACAAAAAGAAGAAAAGTGACTTTTGCATAATGAACACCCATGAAATTTACTCAAAGATTGATAGCCTGTTTGGCCAAGCCGGAGAATTTAGCTTATTTTGAGAAGTGCTTTTGAAAAAATTATTTTTGGAAAGAAGTATTTTGTGTTTGGCTAATCACTCTGAAAAGCACTTTTGCGTAATAATTTGTGTTTGGCCAAGCTTTTCAGAAAGTGTTTTTAAATATCAAATTACGAATAAGGACATGAATAGATTTAATTAATAGTTAATATTATAAGTAAATAAATAATCTTAAAAATTTATTATTACAGGCAATAATTAAATCTTTTCATTTTATTTATGTAAAATAGGAAAATAAAATTTAAAAGTACTTAATTCTTTTAATATAAGTTAAATATATTAAAAATCATTCAACAAATATAAAAATATTTACCTCTAAAGTTACTATATATTAGAAAGTTATCCTAAAAATAATAAAAAATATTTATACATTAATATCCTAAGTATTAGGTTTAACGGTTATTTTGGTATATATTATATTTTGTTAAGGTATTTTTGGTAATTAGAAAAGTCAAAACTGTTTCTCCTTCTACTTTTGGGAAGAAGCTACTTTTTCTGTTTTTTAAAAACTGCTTCTATTTCTTCCCAAAAGCACTTTTTTCCCCAAAAAAGTTTGGCCAAACACCTCAAGTTAGAGAAAAAAGTATTTTTGAGAAAAAAAAAAAGAAGAAGTATTTTTGGCCTCTTGAGAAATTTGGCCAAACATGCTATGAGTGTTGTCGACCCTAAAGCCCATGAATATAGTACTCTTTCTGTCCCATTTTATGTGATGTATTTTCCATTTATATTATATATGTTCCGAAAAGAATGATACTTTTATATATTTGGAAATAATTATTTATTCAACTTTTCAACTACAACAGTCAGAAATTTCGATTGCTTTCTGGTCGTTTCGTTCAATAAATTTTCCGACTACAATAGTCGGAATTTGTTTTCTAACGTACTTTTCATTTGGATTTTCCGACTACTTTATGATTATTTTGGTATTCGAAAAATAGTGATTTTCTAGTAGTATTCTCATTTTACCCTAAATGAGATTATTTATAACTATACAATATTTATGACTTGTTTTATATCATACATCACATAAAATGGGACGGGGGACGAGGGAGTAGCAATTTAAATTCCTGAATTCATACTGTGGAGTTGTTTACCCTTAAAAATGGATAACAATTAAATTTATATGCGATTTTAAGGATATGTGGATTAGTTTAATACAATCGATCAATAACGTTAGATAAGCGAATTAAAGATAAAATAAATAACCAAACTAGTCGTGATGTTAAGTCCGAGCTCGGATATGAGCATAGTGATTTTTCTGCCCTCGATTCGGAGCCAAATATTTATGAAAAACCATGAGCGAAAATTTGAACTTTGAATAACTTAGAAGTAGAGAAAATAAGTCTATATTGCCTTGATATACGTGTTACAATGTCCCTCTGTAATGACCCGGCCGGTCGTTTTGAGTATTTTAACCCTGTTCCCCCATTTACTACTCAATTTGTGCTTTACAGTTGCTGTGTGACTTGCCGGGGTAATTGGTTCGGGTCCGGTGAGTTTTTGGAATGAATTGGAGCACTTAGTTCCAAGGTTTAAAGCTTAAGTTAAAATAGTGACAGGATGTCGACTTATGTGTAAATGACCCCAGAAGAAGATTTTGATTATTCCAATAGCTCCGTATGGTGATTTTGGACTTAGGAGCGTATCCAGAAAATTATTTGGAATGTGTGCAAAATGTGATTTGATTTGAGGTCAATCGGACTTGATTTGATAGGTTTCGGCGTCGAATGTAGAAGTTGGAAATTTTTAGTTTCATTAAGCTTAAATTCGGGTGTTATTCGTGGTTATATGCGGGGGCCTCAGGTGTGTTTCGGGTGTATTTTGGATCATTTTGGGCTACTTTGGATGTTGATTTTCTGATGTCTGGTGTTTTTCTTCGCGTTCGCGAGAAGCCTCTCGCGCTCACGAAGAAGGATTTGGCTTCTAGGATTTGGTTCTTCGCATTCGCGATGAGACTCTCACGTTCGCGAAGAGACTCTTGCGTTCGCGAAGAAGGAAATCTCTGTTGCACGGGTTTAATTTTGGAGGCTCATATCTCGCAATCTATAAGTAATTTGAAGATGATCCAAAATTGAAATTGTAGCCCTTTGTGTCTAGTTTTGAGAAAGGTAAACCACTTGTCATTTGGAGTTGTGTACAGAAAGTTATGGTTGATAAACTACAGGCCATCTGGGAAGAGTTTGGAAATCTCTGCTGCACAGGACTGACTTTGGAAACTTATATCTCGCAATCTATAAGGAACTAGGAGATGAGCAACAAATGCAAATTATAGCTCTTGGTGTCTAGTTTTCAGAAAGGTAAACCATTTGTTATTTGGAGTTGTGTACAAAAGGTTATGACCATTATACTAGAGACTATCCGAAAAGAGTTTGGAACTCGCGGTTGAGGAATTTGTTCATCGCGAACGCGAGGGGTGGGTCGCGAACGCGAAGAACAAACCCCTGGGCAGCAGAATAAAGTCCAATTTCGTCTCATTCTTCCATTTTCGGACCAATAAAGCTCGGGTGAGGCGATGTTTCGAGCGTTTTTCAAGAAAAACATTAGGGTAAGAATTCCTAACTCGATTTTGGTTAAAATACATGAATCTATTATTGCTTTTATCATGAAATTAGTGAATTGGGTTGAAAATGGTAGAAATTTTCTATACCTTAAATTGAGGATTTGGAGGTCGATTCATTGTCGAAATTTGATAAAATTGGTATGGTTAGACTCGTGGTTGAATGGGCTTTCGAATTTTGTAACCTTTATCGGATTCCGAGACGTTGGCCCCACTCACGATTTTTGAGTGCAAATTTCGGATTTTGTTGGAAAATTTGTATTTTCATATGAAATTAATTCCAATAATTTGTATTGACTGAATCAAATTAATTGTGGCTAGATACGAGGCTTTCGGAGACCAATTCGCGAGGCAAAGGCATAGTTGAGTAAAGAATTACATGGTTTGAGGTAAGTAGCACTTCTAAACTTGGTTCTAAGGGTATGAATCCCTGAAGTACATATTGTATGAATTGTTTGGAGATGACGCACATGCTAGGTGACGTGCGGGTGGGCATGCATCATAGGATTTGTGACTTAATTGATTCCGTGGAGTTGCATAATTAAATAAATGTCATTATCCGTATATCCTCCACATGTTAGAGAAATTGAGCTGAGACTCATATTAAAGATCAGGTTTAGGCTACACGTCAATATATTTTGGGACCCATATAGGTCGTATTGTTGTTGAACTATTTGTTTAAAATATAATTTTGTACGCAGTCACATTTGTCACTTGCATATCATATCTCAGTCTCTATTGTCATTTATTGATACATCATATTATTATGTCATGTCATTGAGATCCCGAGAGACTGAAGATTCTGAGTGATATTTATGTTTAATTATTTATTCCTGGATTTGGCTATTATAGCGCTTGGGCTGAAGGAGCCCCTCTGAAGTCTGCACCCCCCACATTTGTATATATATATATATATATATATATGGGATGGATTTTCCCTGGGCATGGATCTTGCTATAGATATATATATATATATATATTGAGGGATGGATCTTCCCTGGGCATGGATCTTGCCCGAAGCATTTATATTGAGGGATGGATCTTCCCTAGGCATGGATCTTGCTCGAAGCATTTATATTGAGGGATGGATTTTTTCTAGGCATGGATCTTGCCCGAAATATTTATATTGAGGGATGGATTTTTCCTCGATATGGATCTTGTCTGAATCATTGATAATTGTGGATGGATCTTCCCCTGGGATGGATTAGCCTTATACAATACTGGGCGACTGACTGTCAGTTGATGTGTACATATATATGAGGGATGAATCTTCCCTAGGCTGGATTGGCCATATACAATACTGAGTGATTGAGTATTTTTAGATTGTGAGTACACAAAGTTTCACTAAGGTGCATCACATACGGTATGTATATTGGCATGTAGATACAGAGATGTAATATTCCTCATATTGTTCAGAATTGATCTATTTTTACCTTTGTTGAGTTTAACTGTTGAACTTGAAAGCATGACTACATTTCTGTACCGTTATTTCTATACTGGACTGTACCTGCTAAGCTCGTCAGTACTTTCAGCCCAGAGCTTAGTTTTGTTATTTATTGAATTGGTTGTATTCATACTAGACTCTGCATCTTTTGTGCAGATACAGGGGCTCCCGGATACGGCGGTTGTTAGACTTGGTGATTTATCTGTTGGAGACTATCAAGGTAGCTTCTTCGCGTCTGCATACCTTGTCTCTCTTGCAGTCAATTATTGTGATGTTCTATATTTTTCAGACAGTATTCTTATTAGTCAGACTTTATTATTATTTAGATGCTCATGTATTCAGTGACACCGGGTTTTGGGAGTGTATTTTATATCAGTATGTGGGATTTTTCTATTAAATTTATATATTATGTTTTCAAACTTAAAAGAAATTGTGGCTTATTGAGGTTGTCAGCTTGCCAAGTATTAAGATAGGCGCTATCATGACATGCGGACTTTAGGTCGTGACAAGTTGGTATAAGAGCCTAGGTTACATAGGTTTCACGAGTCATGAGCAGGTTTAGTAGAGTCTTGCGGATCGGTACGGAGGTGTCTGTACTTATCTTCGAGAGGCTGCCGAATCCTTAGGAAAATTTCATTTTCTTATATCCTGTCATGCGAATTTGTTGATTCCGAAAACTAAAATTCTGATATTCTATTCTCTCACAGATGGTGAGGATACGTACTACCGGATTGGATGGTCAGCCATCAGCGCCACCAGTTAGGGCCGCGAGAGGCCGGGGCCAAGGTAGAGGTCGAGGTGTAGCTCGTACAGCAGTTGTAGCAGCACCTATAGCACCACCAGTTTCTCCAGTTCGGGAGTAGATTCCAGATATAACTTAACCGATAGGACCAACTCAGGCACCAGCTGTGCCTATTGTGATTCCAGGCCTTCAGGAGGTTTTGGCCTAAATATTGACAGTCTGCACTGGACTTACTCCGGTGGTTTCGGCTCGCACCTGCCACTTCTTAGGCTGGGGGGGAAACTCATACCCCTGTTGCCCGTGTTCCAGAGCAGGTAGTGCAGGGACTTCAGATACCGGGGGCACCACCAGTCCAACCGGTTACAGCTGCTCAGGCCCAAGTGGGTCCTATTATGAATGACGAGGAGCAAAAAAGATTAGAGAGGTATGGAAGACTCCATCCTCCTACTTTCAGTAGAACTGAGTTAGAGGATGCTTAAGATTTCTTAGATAGATGCTAGTGAATGCTTCGTACATCAGGCATTCTAAAGACCAGTGGGGTCTCATTTACTACTTTTCAGATAACCAGAGCAACCTTCAGATGATGGGAGACTTATGAGAGGAGCAGACCAGTTGGTTCAGCACCACTATCGTGGCATGAGTTCTCCGTATTATTTCTGGAGAAGTTTGTGCCACAGACCCGCAGAGAGGAACTGCGCAGGTAGTTCGAATATTTACGTCAGGAGGACTTCTTCGTGAATCAGTATGAGATGTGGTTTTTAGAATTGGTGCGTCATGTAGTTTGGTTGGTTCCCACTGAGAGGGAAAAGATCAGGAGGTTCATTAGTGGCCCCAACCATCAGTTCCGTTTTGTTATGACTATAGGGAATGTAACAGGTGCTAAATTCGATGAGGTGGTTGACAGTGCTCGACGGCTAGAGATGGTCCATACTCAAGAGCGTGAGGAGAGGGAGGTCAAGAGGTCTCGTGGTCTGGGTAATTCCAGCGTCTTTCCTTTTGAGGGACAACCCTATCATAGTAGGGGTCGTCCTTATAGGCCCGCTCAGATGGCCCGTTCAGCTCATCGTGGCACATCAACTAGCCATGGTTCATACAGTGCTCGATAGAGTCAGTCTTCCCTTAGTGCACTTACAGCTCAGAGTTTATCTCGTACATTATCAGTTCAGGGTTCATCGGTACCAGGTTCTTCTAGTAGTTATTCTGGTACTCTGGGTCCTTCTCAGAACTTGCCGCCATTTTCAGAGAGGGGTTGCTTTGAGTGTGGAGATTTGGGTCATATAAAGAGATATTTCCCTCACCTTACGGGAGGTTCAGCTCAATAGAGGAGTCAGGCTACGACTTCTGCACCAGTTTCTTCGCCAATCACCCAGCCAGCTTGGGGTGGAGCTCAGTCAGCTAGCGGTCATCCCAGAGGGGAAGGCCGATCAGGTGGCGGTCAAACCCGATTCTATGCTTTTCCTTCCAGGCCAGATGTTGTTTCTTCAGATACAGTGATCATAGGTATTGTCTTAGTGTGCCACAGGGAAGCTTCTATACTATTTGACCCTGATTCCACTTATTCATATGTATCGTTTTACTTTGCTCATTATCTGGATATCCCCCGTGAGTCCTTAGTTTCACCTGTTCGTGTATCTACGCCAGTGAGCGATACCATTATTGTGGACTGTGTGTATCGGTCGTGTGTGGTAATTATTGAGGGAGCCTGCTATTGACAATTCAATTTTATGGTTATATGTTAAATTTTAGTTTCGATCTGAGGCATACTTGTGGATTTGTTATGACCTGTAGAGGTTGAGATCGAGGACTTTTTCGGATTTGTGAATGGATGAAATATGAGATTTACATTTTATGGTGCCGACACTTGCGGTAATTCTGTATGACTATGGATTATATATTTTAGTATGATAAAGGTAAGAAGAGCAATTTTAAATTCACATAAGGTATTTTCAGAGTGAGTTGTTACGGTTGTGGTATTTATGGAGGTGCTTAAGAAGAATACAATGGTTTATGAGCCTTAGTGCGGTGTGATTTTATGTTAGGATGTCTTGTAGTGAGCTTTGGGTAAGGATCGTAGTGTTTTGACAAGGAGAAGTGTCAACATGAGGGTAATTCAGAAGAAACTCGAAAAAAAAATAAAAACAAATAGGACAACTTGGTAGTAGGCTAGAGAAGTATTGAAATGGTATGCTCGGTTCTTTTTGGTAATTATGATGTGGTGAGGCTCTACAGATGTTTGGGTGATATGTGTGGCTTGGTAGAGATAGGGAGATTCATCTCTAATAGCTCAGTTATGTACAAATGGGTTTTGAAGAGTTCTTGATGGTTTCTATCATGGTTCGAACCGGAAAGTTTTCTACCGGTATGAGGGATATGTTGCGTATTGTGATTTTCTCCTGGAAGGAAGCAAGAGAAAGGTTTCTAACTAACCGGGTATGTAATTTGTTGGTGACTCAAAGTTGATAATGAGATTCTCGCGCTTTTCACATGATCGTGCATGAAAGATGTGTTAGTCATTCGAATGCTACAATTGGGATCAGTTATGATGACTCATGTGTCATATGAATTTGGAGACTGGAGTTCTCAGAAGCATATTGTTTTAGGGTTGTGGCCTGGTTGAAGTGAGTATTTTATTTAAACTCAGTGGAGGCACTAGTTGCGTTAATTATTTGTGATAGCTACGCATTATGAGTGAGCATATATGTATGGTTTGAGCCCATGTGTGGGCGTCGGAGTAAGTATTCCTACTCAGAAGAATTCATAGGCTATGATATGCCTAGAGTTGACTGTTAAGCATAAAGTTATAACGTTTCTCGTATTCGTACCTTTGTCGAGAACTATCTGAACTACACTTGAGGTTACGAAGAGACTAATTCCCTGAATAAATTGGGTAGTTACTATTTCTGCGTTAACTTGCCGATTTGAGTGGTGATAGCACACTTTGCACCTGCCTACTCTATGGCGTGTCATTTATACCAGTATAGGAGCATGGGAATCGTAATTCATTTATCATATACATGTGTACTTATTTGATTACCCCTGTATGATATGCATGGACTGGGGGCCTGTGGCAATGCCATGCGGATTATATTATTGGCACGTGAGTTGTCCGTGAGGATCCATATACTGATATTATTGACACGTGTGTTGTCTGTGAGGGTCCAGATATTGATACTATAGCACGTAAGTTATCCGTGCGAGTGATGTTAATGTGAGCTCTATAAGAGCTGGTTACTGTTATTAAATTTGTGTGTCTTGGTTCTACTATATATAATGAGCTTATAGCATTGCAGTTGTGGTGGTGCTTGTTGAACTCACAATACAGTTCTCTTCTTTGAGACATTTTTCATTTTTGGGTACACGGGTTGCACAGTTGTGGCTTGAGTTATATTGGTGTGGCATGTATGTGGGATATTTGTGTTTAAAACTATAAGGTCAATGGGCCTAGAATATGTACTGTCGGATTTGATTATAGTATATTAGGGAGGATGATATCGAAAGTCGGCTTCGAAAGTGATTATGGTTTGGGTTGGGACGAGAGAGCTCCATGACTTGTTGATCTAATAAGTGGTTATGAGATTCTGTGTGTTTCTTTAAATATCAGCAGTGTACGAAGGTTTTGGAATGAGGTTTGTCTTGATATGGGGTTTAATACTATTACCAGGTTAGTTTGGAGTTACTGAGATCAAAAATGGTGCTGCGAGCATGCGAGTTGTGTAGTATATTACGTGATTATATTTGGGGTTATGGTTATGGCTTGATACAGCTTGTTCAGACTCATACAGTGTGTAGATGTGATATTCGGGTCTTGAAAAGAAATTCTGAATGTTGAAAATTGAATTCCAAGGTTTATGGTCTAAGGTTGAAGTAATGATCTTCAATTACGTGGTATTGTTAGGCCTATATGGAATAGGGTGGCGTGGGATCACCCCTGGGTATGTGCGTGGTAAGATGGAATAGTGATGTTATTGCTTGGAAACAACTCTTGGCACGTTCGAGGACGTACGTATGTTTAAGTTGTCCCACTATAATGACCCGGTCGATCGTTTTAAGTATTTCAGCCCCATTCCCCCATTTACTGCTTAATTTATGCTTTACAGTTGTTGTGTGACTTGCTGGGGTAATTGCTTCGGGTCCGATGAGGTTTTGGAATGAATTGGAACACTTGGTTCCAAGATTTAAAGCTTAAGTTAAAATAGTGACCGGATGTCGACTTATGTGTAAACGACCTCGAAACAAAGTTTTGATGATTCCAATAGCTCCGTATGGTGATTTTGGACTTAGAAGTATGTCGAGAAAATTATTTGGAAGCTCGTAGCTAAATTAGGCTTGAAATGGCTAAAATAGAAATTTAAGTTTGGAAATTTGACTGAGGAGTTGACTTTTTGATATCGGAGTCGGAATCCAGTTCTGAAAATTTTTATAGCTCTGTTATATCATTTATGACTTGTGTGCAAAAGTTCAGGTCAATCAGACTTAATTTGATAGGTTTCAACGTCGAATATTGAAGCTGGAAATTTTTAGTTTCATTAAGCTTGAATTTGGGTATGATTCGTGGTTTTAGCGTTGTTTGATGTGATTTGAGGTTTCGACTTAGTTCGTATGATGTATTAAGACTTGTTGGTATATTTGGTTGGGGTCTCGGGGTGTCTCAGGTGTGTTTCAGATCATTTTGGGCTACTTTGGATGTTGATTTTCTGATGTCTGGTGTTGTTCTTCGCGTTCATGAGGAGCCTCTCGCGTTTGCGAAAAAGGATTTGGATTCTGGGATTTTGTTCTTCGCGTTTGCAAAGAAGGAAATCTCTGTTGCACAGATCTGATTTTGGAGGCTCATATATCGCAATCTATAAGGAATTTGGAGATGATCCAAAAATAAAAGTTGTAGCCCTTTGTGTCTATTTTTCCGAAAGGTAAATCATTTATCATTTGGAGTTGTTACAAAAATATTATGGTAGATATACTACAGGCTGTCTGGAAAGAGTTTGGAAATCTCTGCTGCACAAGGCTGACTTTGGAAGCTTACATCTCGCAATCTATAAGGAATTGGGAGATGAGAAACAAATAAAAGTTATAGCTCTTGGGGTCTAGTTTTCAGAAAGTTAGACTATTTGTTATTTGGAGTTGTGTACAAAAGGTTATGACCATTATATTAAAGATAGTCTAGGAAGAGTTTGGAAATCACGATTGAGGAATTTATTCATCGCGAACGCGAGGGATGGGCCGCGAATGCGAAGAACAAACCCTATGGGCAGCAGAATAAAGTCCAAATTCGTTTTATTCTTCCATTTTTGGACCAAGGAAGCTCAGGTGAGGCAATTATTCGAGAGTGTTTCATGGAAAATATTGGGGGTAAGAATTCCTAACTCGATTTTGGTTAAAATACATGAATCTATTATTGTTTCTATCATGAAATTAGTGAATTGTGTTGAAAATGGTAGAAATTTTCTATACCTTAAATAGAGGATTTGGAGGTCGATTCGTTGTCGGATTTTGGTAAAATTGGTATGGTTAGACTCGTGATTGAATGGACTTTCAGATTTTATAACTTTTGTCGGATTCCGAGACGTAGGCCCCACTGGCAATTTTTGTTGTTGGAAAATTGGTATTTTCATATAGAATTAATTTCAATAATTTGTATTGATTGAATCAAATTAATTGTGGCTAGATACGAGGCTTTCGGAGATCAATTCGCGAGGCAAAGACATAGCAGAGTAAAGAATTACACGGTTTGAGATAAGTAATATTTCTAAACTTAGTTATGAGGGTATGAATCCCCGAAGTACGTGTTGTATGAATTGTTTGGAGATGATGCACATGTTAGGTGACGAGCGTGTGGGAGTGCATCATAGGAATTGTAACTTAATTGATTATATGGAGTTACATAATTAAATAAATGTCATTATCCGCATATCCTCCACGTGTTAGAGAAATTGAGCTGAGACTCATATTAAAGATCATGTTTAGGCTACACGCCGATATATTTTGGGACCCACATGGGTCGTATTTTTGTCGAACTATTTGTTTAAAATATAATTTTGTACTCAGTCATATCTGTTACTTGCATATCATATCTCAGTCTCTATTGTCATTTATTGATACATCATATCATTATGTCGGGTTGATTTTCGTGTCATTGAGAGCCCGAGGGACTGGAGATTCTGAGTGATATTTATGTTTATTTATTTATTCTTGGATTTGGCTATTATAGTACTTGGGCTGAAGGAGCCCCTCCGGAGTCTGCACCACCCACGGTGAGCGCAGTTGATATATATATATATATATGGGATGGATCTTCCCTGGGCATGAATCTTGCCATAGATATATATATTGAGGGATGGATCTTCCCTGGACATGGATCTTGCCCGAAGCATTTATATTGAGGGATGGATCTTCCCTGGGCATGGATCTTGCCCAAAGCATTTATATTGAGGGGTGGATTTTTCCTAGGCATGGATCTTCCCCGAAGCATTTATATTGAGGGATGGGTTTTTCCTGGACATGGATCTTGTTCGAATCATTGATAATTGGGGATGGATCTTTCCCTGGATTGGATTGGCCTTATACAGTACTGGGCGACTGGCTGTCAGTTGATGTGTACATATATATGAGGGATGAATCTTCTCTAGGTTGGATTGGCCATATACAGTACTGAGTGATTGAGTATTTTTAGATTGTGAGTACACGAATTTTTCACTAAGGTGCATCACATACGGTATGTACATTGGCATGTAGATACAAAGATGTAATATTTCTCATATTGTTCAGAATTGATCTATTTTTACCTGTGCTGAGTTTAAATGTTGAACTTGAAAGCATACCTACATTTCTGTACCATTATTTCTATATTGGACTGTACCTGCTAAGCTCGTCACTACTTTCAGCCCAGAAATTAGTCTTGTTACTTATTGAGTTGGTTGTACTCATACTACACTCTGCACCTTGTGTGCAGGTACAAGTGCTCCCGAATACGGCGGTTGCTAGACTTGGTGATTTATCTGTTGGAGACTATCAAGGTAGCTGTTTGGCGTCCGCAGACCTTGTCTCTCTTCCCTTCAGTTATTGTGTTGTTCTATATTTTTCAAACAATATTCTTATCAGTCAGACTTTATTATTATTTAGATGCTCATGTATTCAGTGACATCGGGTTTTGGGAGTGTATTTTATATTAGTATGTGGGATTTTTCTATTAAATTTATATATTATGTTTTCAAACTTAAAAGAAATTGTGGCTTATTGAGGTTGTCGGCTTGCCTAGTATTGAGATAAGCGCTATCACGACATGCAAATTTTGGGTTGTGACACCCTCTTGAATAAAAATTACCTCCTTTTATATAGTAGGAGAGTTTCAATCCCTAGTACAATTCTAAGAAAGGTAAAAATCTTCTTTTTCGTTAATCACTGATATGCTGCCGATATGGGCCGAGATCTACACCATGATATCCGTTTGGACACGGATATCACGGCCCTTTATTAGTCGTGTGCAGACGTTTGGTAATGCTTTCCGAGGCCTTGGAGCTCAAACCAGATCCAGGGGGCGGGGTCTCGATGGCTCCGATGGTAGGCGCTTTATTCGGGCCTTAGTACCAGAAGTTCCTAGTTTCGATTCCGATTCTTTGTAGTTATGTCCTTGCTTCGTTTGTCCCATCGGAAAATCGGGGTGCTCATTTGCCCAGTTTTAAGGAGTAACAAATAAGGAAGAAGAAAATGGACAAGTTGAGTTATTAAAAAAAGAATATGGTTAGGTACTGACGTGAAGATAAAAGCTAGCTAACGAACTTTTGGAAATTGATATGGACTGCCATAAATCCTTACTCTTAGAAACGTGACCTACCGTAGACAATTTGGGGGTTAAGTACTCTAACAAGCAAACTGTACTACAAGAAATGGTCATCTCAGTCTCTTTAATTTTTCTTTCTTTAGAAACCATTCCCATTTCTAGGTTGCCTTGTTTATAGGGAGGTGGATTCAAATTCTACAATTAGAAATTAAGGGCCGTTTGGCCATAAAAAAAATTGCTTTGATTTTCACTTAAAGATGAATTTCAGAATTAATCGAAAATTTGAAAATTTTCAAAAAGCTATTTTTTAAAATTTTCACTTCAGATCACTTACAAAATTTCAAAAATAACCCAAAATTACATTCACGTCCAAACACAATTCTAATTTTCAAATACTATTTTCACTTGAAAAATAATTTCACTTTTTTCTGAAATTTTACAATTTTTATATCCAAACGCCCATTAAATGACCTATTTCCGAAACAAGTTTGTATATATTTTACTTTTTCAAAACTTGTTTGATTATATATTGGACTGAATTTTTGAATTTCTTTTTGAAGATGGATTTTCAAGTTTGAAAAGTGGATTTTATCCCCTTTTCATGTAAAATTTCTTTTTTTTCCTCGTAATACCGCAATGTTTTCTTAAGTGAAATGTATGTCCAAATAAAATTTTAAATTTCAAATACCTTATTTTTAAAAAATCATATTTTTATGTCCAAACGCCTACTTAAAGTCTGTAAAAAACACGTTTCACCAAAACTTTCACCCAATTTATGTGAGGGTCTTTGACTGGGCACGTAATTTAAGAGAAAAAACTTTTAAAACTTCTTATCTAAAAACAAGCTATAGAAAATTATGTGTGCCTTAAATTATTCCGTTAAAGATAAAATAAAAAATTTAAAGTTAAATTTATTAAATATAAAACAATATTATTCTTTTTGAAACGTGCTAAAAAGGAAAGATTATCATATAAATTGAGAAGTATAAGGATATTTATTGGAGAAGGCCATGCTCAAAGAAGACTAAAGATAGCTCTCAAAGGAGTTCTTGAACAATTTAGAAGAGAACTTACCAATATGCACATAAATTTTAAGTGTACGTTTGTAGAACGCAACAAATAATAATTTGCTTCCTTACTTGGTGATGTACAGTAGCAGCAAAGAAGGGGTTCAATCAAATTAATTGCATTTGGCGCAGCTTCTATAATTGGAAATTGGGGTTAATTAGAAGAACAAAAAGTTACAGAATAAAAGAAAGAAGGTAAAAAGGAAGAAATCTAATAAAAACAAATTTTCTCAATGTTCCAAACCAAATAATTATTTTAAGAGCCATAAATTAAAATGAGCCGAGATATCACTTAACCATGATTTAAATGATTATTATAGTATATGTAAGTGAAATGTCTTGTGTATTCACTATTGATGTAAAACCGGGTGCAAATAACTACTTTCTTGCCAAATACCATTGCCCTTTTCAAATATCTCAAAAATTGGATGCAAATAGGTAAATATTTCTTACTTCTTAATCCAGCCGTAATAAATACAATAAAAAAACAAGGTCATCTCTTTCTTTCTAATGTTATATTTTACAATTAAATTAAAGTTGGAAATTAGTTAAAGCATTTAATAGTAACTCACTTGATAGAAGTTATGCACTACGAAGTAAGGCATATGTAATTCTTAATTATGAGAAAGTAGAAAAAATATGATATTTGGCGAGGCTCTAATGCAAGCAAGTGGTTACATTGAGGTACAAAATAAGGGATCTTTACACTGCCTTAATTTGAAAGAATAAATTTTATATATATATATAT
>AWOL01S0063576.1:0-29701 GCA_000715115.1 Nicotiana otophora
TATTTATATATATACTGTAATTATATTACTTTATAAAAAATTAAAAATTAAATACCCATAGAGCTTACGCCCCGTGCCTCGTGACTTACGCCTCGCTAAAGCATATGTAAAACGTCTCTCCTTACGCCCACACCTTTTAAAACAATGGCTAAGAACTATAAAGTACATATAAGTAGGGGTGTACATGGACTGGGTTGGTTCGGTTTTTATCAAAACCAAACTAAACCAACTATATCGTTTTGGATTGGTTCGGTTTTGTCGGGTTTTTTGGGTTTTCGGGTTTTTTGTTCATTAAATATTATTTTAATCTTATTTTGTTAAATATTTGATAAGTAAATATATATTTAGTAAAAATATAAAAAAATTGACAAATATATTTATGATTAAAATATTCTTATGGGAGAATTCTATTAGTAACACATAATAGTTATTTTTTTAGTTGTCTGACAATAATTTTTCGTTGATGTACACTTTCAGTTTAACCGAATTTAGTAATTAAACATAAAAATCAATATGATACCTAAGTATTAATAATCACTTCACATTCGAAAAAGATATAAGAATTTAACATATGATATGAATATGGAAGAACAAAGAGATAGACGTTTTTTTAGTAACACTTGATAAGAAAGTGATCATACAACCCATTATTTAAGGTCAATAAATATGGAGCACTTCATATTCTATTAAAATTTATATTCCGCAAGAGAATCCCAGATATTTCTAGATATTTTTTAAAGAAAATTCTATATAAAATCTTAAAAGTATATATAAAAATTATATATTTATATGGCGGGTTGGTTCGGATTTTTCTTACTCAATACCAAACCAAATCAAACCAAACCAAATCGGGTTTTTTAATCGGTTTGGTTTGACTTTTCGGTTTGGTGCGGTTTTTCGGTTCGGTTTGTACACCCCTACATATAAGTATTACATTCTACTTCTACTTGTGACTTTTACATGACATTTAAAAAAATACCAAAAATTAACCGATCGTACCGATACCGAAAAAAATCGACATAATTAGAATGATTTCGAAAAGTTTATTTGGGAAAAAATTGATATGAATAAAGTTTTTACAAAATAATGGGCAGAACCTAACACTCCTATAAACACAAAATGGCAAAAAAAAGTGTTCCTAACTTTTCTTAAGCGCGTGGATTGAGCGAAAATAATAATATTTGCTTATTTTTAAAAGAACCCGCATTTACTCTAGTTTCTTCTAGGCACATATTGCGTCCGTCGCGATTTCAATTTATCCGTCGTTCCTAGTTTACTCGGCCACCATACTTTTCACAGATTATTTTTTTTCATTGTTACTTTTCACCTCAAGAGAAAGACAGAAAGAGTTTAACTTATATTCCTTTTCTTAGTTTCTTTTTCATTCTTCTCGGTGCTATCTTAACTATTCATGGTGCCGACAAACCCAACGCAAGAAGGGTTCTGTTAATAAAGGATGCAAACCATCTTTAACAGCTAAAGCAAAGGTTACACTAGACTGAAAATGATGAAAAAGTGGGTAACAATTGCGAAACCCCCCCCCCCCCCCAATACAAGTCCAACAATTACGATGCATTGTGCTAGCTTTATATGATCATCATCCCTAAAGAGATGATTAAAAGCCAGCCAATCGAAAAAAAAAAGTTTGTTTCTGTATCACAATAAAAAAAAGAAATGGTGAGCAGTGACCGATGATAGAATATCGAACAGAATCGAAACATGAGAACGATTTCTTAAAATAGAAAACCACGACTGAACCATTCTCAACTCTAATCCATTTTAGCCGGAACCTCTTGAAATCCCAAGATGAGAATTATGAATGGATTTTGGAATCCCTAACCCAAAAATTTTGAACACAAAAACAAAATGTGATAATGCTAGTTGGGAATTTTAGGAGGTTGTGTTGAGGATGGGTCAATGGAGAAAGATGGCTTGGTTGGCAATGATGGGTGACTAGGCAGCTGCATTTGGAGGTGAGGGAGTTTTTCCACATGACTATTTTGTTTGCTGACTATAATAGACACGCGTTGGATTGTCTTATGTAAAATTTGTGATAGATAGTTAAATAGACCCCTTATTTTTACATTTTTCTTTTTGAAGTATATATTTCACTTTGCTTAAATGAAAAATAAAAAGGTTGTTAAACTTACAAGATCTTGGGTCATGTTTTGCTCTAGATGTTTACCGGAAAAATCGGATATCGTTAGATTTTGTGCATGGTTCTAAGGATATGCGATATAATTCGATATAAATTGTGTATAGAAATAGAGATATGTGTATTCTTGACTATAAAAATACAAATAGTGGGCAACAAGAATGAATAAGATAAAGTAAAACAAGCATAAAAGGATATCTTTCAATATGAGAAACTGTTGTTTCTGTTACAGTGTGTTTTTTCTTTTCTGCTTCCATAGCTTACAAGGATTCCCCTTTTTATAGAAGAGGGTCATTACAAAACATAATAAAATGAAGCATACAGTGGAAGGCCCATGATGACTTGCCTCTTCCTTGATTCCCGTCAAGATTCTCTCTCTTGGTGCGGTTGCAACGGCTCTTGTGTGTGAGCTCGATACTGGCTCGAACTCGTTACTGGGTCGGGTCCTTTGGCTCGAGTTCGACCTTCGAGATGGGCGTCGCGCATTTCCGACCTCGAAGCAATGCCTTGCGGATCGATTCGGTCACGGGCTCGATAGGGTTATCGAGCTGACTCCTCGAGCGACCTTCGGGCTCGAGGCTCGTTAGTACCGACTTCGGAGTTCACTCCCAAAATCTCATTCCGACTTGTTAACACTTGAACTCGATCGAACGTAGGAAGGCCGAAATCTATTTCGACCGTATACAATAGATAATATGTCTATCCTATACCGTCAGCTTCTCAAATAATAAGATTGATTACATAGTAATATCACCGATTTAAAAGATAATAAGAGTGTTTGCATCAATTATTCGTTTAAGTTTCAACTTGGGCAAAAAAAGCTAAATTTCACGTGGTCATGGCATATTCGTAACACCTCAACATATGTATCCGAAATGAAAGAGTCCATGCTAGTTTTTAGAATTGACAAGTTTCAGAATTAGTTGGGCTAATAAGCACCACTTACAAAGAAGGCATTAAAGGGTAAATTTTATAACAATCACGACCCTCTATTGTATAACAAAATTAGCCATGATATAATTTCCTGTATATTTAGTAGGAGTGTGCAATACCCACTGAAGCTTTGCTTACTTAATCTATGATTAAACCCAGTATAAAAAGTTAAAGCATGATAGTGATAGCACTTGCTCATTCTCACCTTCCTCCAAACGGAAAAGTAGCCATTGACTGACTAATCTCCGGAAAATACTCTGTACTAGAAGAAGATATTTTCAATAACTGTCTGCACTCTGCATAAAGTCAGTCAACTCTCTATACACAGTCCACATTAAAATTCGAACGTAGTTGACACCCTATTTCTGTGACCTGGTCCTTCCAACAAACATCTATTAAAGGATTATCAATGGGCTAGCGAATCCAAGTATCAAAAATCACCACACACATACATATCCATAGTATAGTTCTTTTAACATGGCTCCTAATTTAGCACTTGATCTTATCACATTAATGGTGCTAATTTGCTTTTCACTATCTTTTTCTGCTATGCTACCAAGAATTGCCAAAACTAACTGCAATGAAAGTTGTGGCAATGTCAGCATCCCTTTCCCATTTGGGATGACCCAAGATTGCTATCTAGACCCTCAGTTCCTTGTCACTTGTAATTACTCTTTTCAACCTCCCAAGCCTTTTTTAGGAAATAGCACTATTGAAATCACAGACATATCTCTAGCTGGGCAACTTAAGGTCTTAAAGTTCATATCCAGAGATTGTTATCATGATGGGGTAAGTGCGAACAACAATAAGCCAATTTTAACATTACCATCATTGTTAACTGTGAACTACACTGCGAATAAGTTCATCGCAGTTGGCTGTGACACATATGCTATTGTTCAGGGTTATTATAACATCAATGACTCCTACATAACAGGATGCATGTCCATGTGTAATAGTATTGAGGATGTTGCTAATGATGGTGAGTGTTCTGGTGTTGGTTGTTGCCAGACATCCATCCCTAAGGGAGCATGGAACGTCAACATAACACTAAGCAGCTATTATAATTATACTCGTGTGAAAGGCAGGCCTAGTGATAGTTGCAGCTTTGCTTTTATAGTTGAAGAAGCTGCTTTTAAATTTTCTAAGAATTACCTTAGCAGTTTGCAGAGAAAAAAGAAGCTTCCTCTTGTGCTAGATTGGGTAATTGGTAAGAGAAACTCGACAACATATGCATGTAAGAGTAACAACAGTGAGTGTTATGATAATTCAAATGGATATCGTTGTTTCTGCATGCAAGGATATGATGGTAATCCATACTTGGTAGATGGTTGCCAAGGTATGTATATGTGAATACTCTCTTATTGCTAATTCATTCCCCTCTCTACATAATTGTGAATCCCCTAATTAAATTTCTACTACTATGTTTTAATTTTAATTGTTTTTCCGACTAATTCTGTGTTGTTGTGATGACTTTCCTTACAATAAATTTGCAGGACATAAATCTATTTAAAATAAATGAGAATCCATTCACAATTCGTTATACTGTATTAGTTTACTTTCTGCACTAATTGTAACACCTTAAAACTGTCCTCCGACCCTCCACCATTTACTTCTCTTTTTCTTCAGTTCAGCTGAATTTTCAAAGGAAATCAAAATAATTAGGAGTAAAGATACTCTATTTTCTGCAAATTAATAGTTTGTGTTATCTTATTTTTGTGCTCGGCGAGTCTGCAGATATTGACGAATGTGTAGATCGAAAACCAGATTATAGGTGTGCCAAAGATGCCATTTGCAAGAATACAGAAGGGAACTATACATGCACGTGCCCTCCAAATTTCAGTGGCAAAGGTACTGAATGCAATCGTGACAATCCTCTGAGAAAAGTTCATGATCTTCTTGTTATAGGTACCGTTCTTAACTTATTCGATATTTTGCACGCAACAGGTTAATTGTAATCCTTCATTGTTGGAGAAGCCCGTCAAATACTACTTGTTGGATTATTTCTTGCACAACTAAACAAAAAAAGAAAAACAGATTTGTGATGAGAATATTTATGACGGAGTTGTGACGGTTTTATCAATTGGTGACGGAATTTGGGGATTTCTGATGGTTTTGTTCTCCTGGCGCTCAAATTTGTGACCGATTCTTCCATCACAAATATTGATTTTTCTTGTAGTGAATTAAAGCAGTTAGCATAAGTTGGAATTCACGTCGTAATATAGTACATACTTCCTCCGTTTTTTACTTGACACAAAGTTTAAGGAAAAAAAGAAGACTTTTGAAACATGTGATCCTAAAAGCTTAAGAGGCAAGAGTTTTGTGTGGTTATAAAAGTTTCTCATTAAGGATAAAGTTGGTAAAATGACAAGTTAAAGTTAAATTATATTGTTTTCAAATATATAAATGTATCATTCTTTTTGGAACAGACTAATAAGGAAAGTGTATCATTTAAATTGAAACGGAGGGAGTAACATATTGCTTGTTCTAATTCAGGTGATAATTTTCCCGTATCAATTTAAGTTTCATGTCGAATTGGTTAGTTTGCAACTTAGTTTTAAACTTATAACATTTAAAAATGAAATTTACTAGTATGTCAATTAATGACTTCACTAGGTATTTTCTTCGGTTACCAGTATATAAAGCTTTAGTAATTTTTGGCAAACTGTAATGATGAGTAAAAGGACTTTTTGAACTTGAAAGTTGTTATTTCGCTGAATAACAGAAATTTGAAACGGGAAACCATTTTCTTTTCACGAAACACATATTGTATCGACCTAAAATGTCTTGATACTGAGAAAGAGTTGTGTCATGTTGAATCCACAAACACATGTGTATATATATTGGAGGATCTGAGATCTTTATTCTAATTTATCTTATATTACAGGTGTTACAGTAGGAGTTGCTTTTCTGGTTATTATAGTCTGTGGTTGGTCATACACTGGATTCCAAAGGAAAAAGATGTTAATGATGAAGAAGAAGTTTTTCCAAGAAAACGGTGGATTAATTCTACAGCAACGACTCACAGGGCAAGAGGGAGCAAGTAATACAGTAAAGATTTCACAGCCGAAGAGCTAAAAAGGGCCACTAATGACTTTGACGGAGATAGAGTTATTGGTCAAGGAGGTTTTGGAACTGTATACAAAGGATATCTGAAAGATAATTGCATCATTGCTATCAAGAAATCTAAGGTAATAAATCGCGATCAGATAGAGCAATTCATAAATGAAGTCATTGTCCTCTCCCAAATCAATCATAGAAATGTGGTTAAGCTCTTAGGTTGTTGCCTAGAGACAGAAGTTCCGCTATTGGTGTATGAATTTATCAACAATGGAACACTTTCTGAACATTTACATGATAAAGTGAAGGCCTCTACTCTTTCTTTGGACATTCGTCTGAGAGTAGCTGCAGAAACCGCTGGAGTACTTTCATACTTGCACTCAGCTGCTTACCCTCCAATCATCCATAGAGATATCAAGTCTGTCAACATTCTTTTAGATAAAAACTACACGGCCAAAGTGTCCGATTTTGGAGCATCCAGGTTGGTTCCTGCTGATCAAACAGAGCTATCTACATTGGTTCAAGGAACTCTAGGATATCTAGATCCTGAATACTTGCAAACAAGTCAATTAACTGAAAAAAGTGATGTATACAGTTTCGGAGTAGTGCTTGTAGAACTCCTAACTGGTAGAAAGGCTCTATGTTTTGATAGACCAGAGGAAGAGAGGAGTCTAGCTCTATATTTCATATCTTCAGTGGAGAAGGGTCATTTGTTCGATATTCTAGACGACAATATAGTCTTTGATGAGAGAAATACAGCCACAGGGCAATTGAAAAAAGTTACTATGCTTGCAGAGAGGTGCTTAAATATTAAAGGGGAAGATAGACCTTCAATGAAGGAAGTCGCAGCAGAACTGGAAACTGCATCAAGATCGAAGCAGCACTCGTGGCTTCAAACCGATCAAAATTCAGAGGAGACAGAGTCCTTACTACAGGGTACTGAGGGATTGGGATTCGGCTACAAATACAGTGAACACAACAGTATCCATATTGATAGCATAATGAGCCATATAACTTTACCAGCACCTGGAGGAAGGTGAAATACTACAACATGAAATTCTGTTGTATGGTTATGACCTGTGATTTTATCATGATATTGTGTGTCCGGAGTGCCTCCCTGCACCCCTTCCCCAAACCCGATATAAAGAAATAAACCTCTGCCTTTCTCTTTGCTCTCTCACTCTCATATAAATATGTAAGGGGTCGTTTGATTCACATGCTAATTATGCAAGAATTATAATGCAGGAATTATCTAAGTGGTGGCATAAAAATAATACAATTGCTATCGGTTATGAAGTGTGATTTTTATGATACTCTGTCACTGTGTGTAGTGCCTCCCTGCGCCAAGCCTGGAGAAACCTTTGCCTGTCTCTTTGCTCTCACTCTTTCATATGAATGGATTTTGCATCTATTGAAACCTGTTTAACCCCAAACACTTCCTCTTTTTGTTCCATTTTATACGGGCTGAATACATATTCTTCCATATGAACTTGTAAATAATTATATCAATACATCACGTACTACACTTATAAATTTCGGAGGCAATAAACTAAGATATGAAAATTGTTGGAATTGAATAAAGATACAAGTTTCCAATGGAAACACCACAGTCAAGAATATGTGAAAAAAGACGAAAATCGTTGGGAAAAAGTAGATTGATTGATATGTCTTCATCAATCATATTGATAGGGCTGATTTAGTGCAAGTTGCGGGCACTCTTTGTAGTCAATCCCAATCAGTATACCTTTTAACTTCCTGCTTTTGTAAGACAACGAAAATGATTTTGAAGTGAGACAGTCACCGTATGCTGTGGGTAAACCAAAGGCCACGCCTTTTCCTTTTTTCTGTTGGGCGCGTTAAATTAGGAACTAAATTAGACAAGGTGTATTTTTTTTTTTCGCCGGTAAATTTTATGGGTGGTCAATCGTTATTCAAAAAATTATTTTTTTTTTGTTTTTTAAAAGTCATTCAACTATGTGTTCATTATTGAAAAGTTATTTTTTTTCTTTTGTTACACAAAAATCATGTTACTATGCTCTAGCTATCACAATAGTTACTCTGACCAAATTTTATAAAACTTTCATCTTAATACCTTCAATATTATATACTATATAATATATTTTGTAATGACCCAACCGGTCATTTTTAGTTTTAAAACCCTGTTTCCTAAAATAAAACTCCTCGAATGTGCTTTTATTGATTTATGAATTGCGGGGATGGTTTATTCGGGATTTGGAAGTGTTTGGGTTGAAATCCGAACATTTGGTTCCTTAAGTTAGCCTTAAAAGGTCAAATTTGACTTCGGTCAACATTTTGAGAAAACGACCCCTGAATCGGGATTTGACAGTTCCAATAGGTTCGTAATGATGATTTCGGATTTGGACGTATGTTCGAATCGGGTTTTGGATAACCCGGGAGCATTTTGGCGCTTAATAGTGGAAAATCAACTATTTGAAGGTTTAAAGTTCGTTAAATTTGGTCTGGGTAGGTTTTTTGAGTAATTGAAGTCCGTTTGGAATTTCAAGTTTGGGAATAGTTCCGTATAGTAATTTAAGACTTGCACGCAAAGTTTCGTGTCATTCCGAGTAGTTTAAGTATGTTTTGGCACGTTGATAGTAAATTGAAGAATTTGAAGTTTTTAAGTTTGAATCAATTTGGTTTGGGGTATGATTCTTAGATTTGATGTTGTTTTACACGTTCCGAGAGTTTGAGCGAGTCTGTTTTATGATTTCAAACTTGTTGGTATGTTCGGGCGGGGCCCCGGGGGCCTCGAGTGTTAACCGGACGAGGCTCGGACCAAGTTGGAATTTTGGAGCCAAAGCTCAAGCTTTCAGTTTCTGCTGCAACCACATATGGGCTTGGGAAGCCGCAGATGCGAGCTCGCAGAAGCGAGCTCCAAGCCGCAGATGCAAAAAAGGGAAGGCTGGCACTGACCGTAGAAGCGACCAAGGAAGCGTACCTGCGAGCCCGCAGGTACGAAGACCATGACCGCAGAAGCGGAAAGGGCGCTGGCGCGATTGGCGTAGCCGCAGAATCGGGACCGCATATGCGGTCACAGCTCCGTAGGTGCGAAAATCACTGTTGGGTAGAACCTTAAAATGGATGAAGCTCAGTCCATTTTTATTCATTTTTCTTTCATGTTTGGGCGATTTAAGAGCTCTTTGAGATGTGATTTCAACTAGCAATTTGGAGGTAAGTTAATTTTACACACCTCGAGTAAAATACATAGATTATGGGTAGATTATAACTAGTAAATCTAAGAAATCAAGGGTTTAGGTGAAGAACCTAGATTCTTATAAAAAGGAGATTTTAACCACAAAAATGATTATGGAATTAGATAGAAATTATATATTTGAGTTTTTGAGATTATGAGTAACGTTTTCATCCAAATATTTCCGGAATTCGGGCACGTGGACCCGGGATGAATTTTAGGAATTTTACCATTTTGGATAGGGTAATTTATTTAATAGATGAATTTTGAATTATTGAACATAAATTAATTATTTTGTATAATATTTGGATAGCTTCGAATTTTTCAGCGTCGAATCGAGAGGCTATAGGGTGTTAGGAAACTACCTTTCTTCATATTCCATCGTGCAATTGATGTAGTACTAAATATCCTTCTCTTATTCTCTCACAGGTGGTAAGAGCACGCTCTAATGAGGTTCCAGACCAGGGAGGAGCTACTCACCCAATTTCTAGAGGCCGAGGGAGAGCTCCAGCCCGTGGTAGAAGGTGAGGATGTCCCAGAACGTTTCTAGTTATTCCACCAGTGGGTCCAGCAGAGGATCCCATTATTGAGGAGCAGGGTGAAGTACATGTGGCAGAGCCAGTTCCGGTGGATTTCACATCTGCACCGTGATTTCAGGATGTCATGGGTCGTATGTTGCGGTTCATGGACAATATGACTCAGGCTGGTTTATTTTCGGCAGACCCAGCCACATCTCAGGCGGGCGAGGGAGCACAGACTCCGACCGCACATGCTCATGGACAGGCAGCTGCTGTATATCATACCCAGGGTGCACTACCTGTGGGTGGAGCCCAGCCAGTGGCAGCAGCTATACCTGAGCCCAGGCCAGCTGCAACCGCTGATCCGCAGAAACTATTGGACAGATGGACTAGACTACATCCTCCTGTCTTTGGGGGTGAGCGACACGAGGATCCCTATGATTTCATTGATCGGTGCAAGGATAGACTATACAACATGAGGATATTGGAGTCTCATGGAGTATACTTTGCTACTTTTCAGCTAGAGGGCAGAGCCCGTAAATGGTGGCAATCTTATGTTCTTGGCAGACCAGCAAATTCTCCTCCCATGATTTGGGACAGGTTCACCCGTATCTTCCTGGACAAGTATATTCCATCCTCCCAGAAGGAAGAATTGAGGTTTCAGTTTGAGCAACTCCAGCATGGTCAGATGTCAGTGACCGATTATGAGGTGAGGTTGTATGAATTATCTCGCCATGCACTTATGATACTCCCTACTGAGGCGGAGAGAGTACGGAGGTTTGTAGCTGGTTTACATACTGGCATTCATGCCACTATGGCTCTAGAGGTTGAGATGAGTACTTCTTATGAGCTAGTCGTGGAGATAACCCGGAGGATTGAGGGTGTACGTCAGTGTAGCCGACAACAGGTTACTAGAGATAAGCGGGTTAGGTATTTTGGAGAGTTCAGATGTGCTCCGTCTGGGGGAAGAGGTCAGTTTGTGAGAGGGCAGTCCAGTAGGCCCTCATATCCAGCACCACCGCCTCCTCGAGGTGCTCCAGTACGACCTTATTTCAGTGCTATACCAGAGAGTTCTTATAGCCCACCAGTTATTCAGAGTTCTTCCAGTGGGTATTTAGGTCCCCAGGGCCAGACTTCTAGTCAGCGGCTTATTGCACCGCAAAGTTGTTTTGAGTGCGGCAATCCAAGTCACATACGGAGATTCTGCCCCAGACTGCGGGGTAGACCAGTGCATCTGGGTCAGCATCCTATGCTTACCGGACCAGTTGCTCCACCAGTAGTCCGACCACCAAGAGGTGGAGGACAGGTGGGTAGAGGCCGTCCTAGAGGTGGAGGTCAGCCAAGTGGAGGCCAACTCGATTCTATGATTTTCCGGCCAGACCAGATGCAGAGGCCTCAGATGCCGTGATTACATGTATTATTTTTCTTTGCGGCGAAGATGCCTCAGTATTATTTGATCCAGGATCTACGTATTCATATGTGTCATCTTTATTCGCTCCATTCCTGAGTGTTTCTCGTGAGTCCCAGAGTACTCCTGTTTATGTGTCCACTCCTGTGGCGATTCTATTGTTGTGAACCAGATCTATCGGTCTTGTATTATTACATTCTGTGGTTATGAAACTAGAGCAGATCTCTTATTGCTCGAGATGACCAATTTTGAAATTATTCTCGGTATGTACTGGTTATCTCCATGTCATGCTATTCTAGATTATCATGCCAAGACTGTTGCCTTAGCTATTCTGGCATTGCCTAAGCTGGATTGGAAGGGTTCGTCTGTTAGTTCATTTAATCGGGTTATTTCTTTTATAAAGGATCAACACATGGTTGAGAAGGGTTGTTTGGCTTATCTAGCTTATGTTCGGGATACTATTGCAGAGACTCCAGCTATTGATTCAGTGCATGTAGTTCGGGAGTTCTCCGATGTATTTCCTTTAGATCTTCCAGGTATGCCACCTGATCGTGATATTGATTTCTGTATTGACTTGGCTCCAGATACCCAGCCTATATCTATTCCATTGTATCGCATGCCCCGAAAGAATTGAAAGAACAGCTGGAAGAGTTACTAGCCAAAGGGTTCGTCGGACCGAGTATATCGCCTTGGGGTGCACCGGTATTATTTGTGAAGAAGAAGGATGGCACAATGCGAATGTGTATTGATTATCGCTAATTGAATAAATTTACTATTAAGAACAAGTACCCGTTGTCATGTATTGATGATCTATTTGACCAGCTGCAGAGTGCTAGAGTGTTCTCTAAGATCGACTTGAAGTCGGGGTACCATCAGTTGAAGATTCGGGATTCGGATGTTCCGAAGACTGCTTTTCGGACTAGATATGGTCATTATGAGTTTCTGGTGATGTCTTTCGGTTTAACGAATGCCCCGGCAACGTTTATGGATCTGATGAACAGGATATTCAGGCCGTATATTGATTTGTTTGTCATTGTCTTCATTGATGACATTTGGTCTACTCGCACAGTAAGGAGAAGCACGAGCAACATATAAAAATGGTGCTTCACACATTGCGGGAACAAAAGCTATATGCTAAGTTCTCTAAATGTGAGTTTTGGCTAGAGTCTAGCATTTTTGGGGCATATTGTATCGAGCGAGGGTATTAAAGTTGATTCCAAAAAGATTGAGGCAGTTCAGAATTGGCATCGTCCCACTTCGGCGACTGAGATCAGGAGTTTTCTAGGTTTAACAGGTTATTATCATCGATTTGTGGAAGGTTTTTCATCTATTGCAGCACCTTTGACCAAATTAACCCAGAAGGGTGCTCCGTTTCGATGGTCCGATGATTGTGAGGTGAGCTTTCAGAAGCTCAAGACAGCATTGACTATAGCACTAGTATTAGTGTTGCCTTCCGGTTCGGGAATGTATACAGTGTATTGCGACGCTTCACGCGTTAGCTTGGGTTGTGTATTAATGCAAGAAGGGCAAGTTATTGCATATGCTTCACGTCAGCTGAAGCCCCACGAGAAGAATTATCCGGTACATGATTTGGAATTAGCTGCGATTGTTCACGCTCTTAAGATTTGGAGGCATTATCTTTATGGGGTGTCTTGTGAAGTTTACACTGATCATCGCAGTTTGCATCATTTGTTCAAACATAGAGACCTAAATTTGAGGCAGCGCAGATGGCTGGAATTACTGAAAGATTATGATATTACTATCCTATATCATCCGGTAAAGGAAATGTGGTTGCAGACGCCTTGAGTAGAAAGGCGGAGAGAATGGGTAGTTTGCCTTTCATTGCAGCTGAGGAGAGGCCATTAGCTTTGGATATTCAATCCTTGGCTAACCGACTTATGCGATTGGATATTTCAGAGCCCAGCCGAGTTCTTACATGTGTTGTAGCTCAGTCTTCATTATTTGAACAGATCAAGTCTCGCCAGTATGATGATCAACACTTAATGGTTCTTCGAGAAACGGTACTACGGGGTAGTGCCAAGGAAGTTACTATTGGAGCGGATGGTGTTCTGCGACTCCAGGATCGTCTATGTGTACCTAATGTGGATGGATTGAGGAAAATGATCCTAGAGGAAGCACACAGTTCTCGGTATTCTATTCATCCAGGTGCTACGAAGATGAATCGTGACCCGAGGCAGCATTATTGGTGGCGACAAATAAAAAAGGACATAGTTGAGTATATAGCTAGGTGTCTAAATTGCCAGCAAATTAAATATGAGCGCCAGAGGCCAGGTGGCCTATTTCAGCTGATGACTATACCATAATGGAAATGGGAACGCATCACTATGGACTTTGAAGTTAGGTTGCCGCGGACCTTGCGGAAGTTTGATGCAGTTTGGGTCATTGTTGACAGGCTGACCAAGTCGGCACATTTTATTCCTGTTGTGACTACGTATACTTCAGAGAGGTTGGACCAAATTTATATTCAAGAGATAGTTCGGTTGCACGGGCGCCAATTTCTATCATATCAGATAGAGGCCCTCAATTTACTTCACATTTTTGGAGAGCAGTACAGAGTGAGTTGGGGACCCGTGTAGAGCTCAGCACAACCTTTCATCCGCAGACCGACGGGCAGTCAGAGCGTATAATTCAGATTTTGGAGGATATGCTCAGGGCATGTGTGATTGACATTGGAGGTCAGTGGGATTGTTTTTTGCCTTTGACCGAGTTTGCTTATAATAACAGTTACTAGTTTAGCATCGAGATGGCTCCATTTGAGGCTTTATGTGGTCGGCGATATTGTTCGCCCATCGGATGGTTTGTGCCCGGTGAGGCTAAGTTATATGGTACTGATTTGGTGAAGGATGCCTTGGAAAAGGTAAAGTTAATTCAGGAGTGACTTCGTACAGCACAGTCCAGACAGAAGAGCTACGCAGATCAGAAAGCGCGTGATTTAACATTTATGGTAGGTGAAAAAGTTCTGTTGAAGGTTTCGCTGATGAAGGGAATTATGAGATTCGGGAAGAAGGGCAAATTGAGCCCAAGGTTTATAGGCCCATTTGAGGTGTTGAGACGAGTTCGAGAGGTTGCTAATGAGCTTGCATTGCCTCCCAGTCTATCGGGCGTTCATCCGCTTTTCCATGCATCTATGCCTCGGAAGTATCATGCTGACCTGTCACATATGTTGGACTTCAGCTAGATAAGATTTTGGTTATGAAGAGGAACCAGTTACCATTGTTGATAAACAGGTTCGCTAGTTGAGGTCCAAGAGGATTTCTGCAGTAAAGGTCTAGTGGAAGGGCCAACCAGTCGAGGAAACGACTTGGGAGGCTGAGGAGGACATGCGGAGCAAATATTCACACTTATTTAGCACTCCAGGTATTATTCTAAACCCGTTCGAGGACGAACGTTTGTTTAAGAGGTGGAGAATATAATGACCCAGCCGGTCATTTTTACTTTTAGAACCCTGTTCCCTAAAATAAAACTCCCCGAATGTGCTTTTATTGATTTATGATTTGCGGGGATGGTTTGTTCAGGATTTGGAAATGTTTGGGTTGAAGTCGGAATACTTGGTTCCTTAAGTTAGCCTTAAAAGGCCAAGTTTTTCTTCGATCAACATTTTGAGAAAACGACCCCGAAATCGGGATTTGATAGTTCCAATAGGTTTGTATGATGATTTCGGACTTGGGCGTATGTTCGAATCGGGTTTTGAATAATCCGGGAGCATTTTGGCGCTTAATAGTGAAAAATCAACTATTTGAAGGTTTAAAGTTCTTTAAATTTGGTTTGGAGTAGGTTTTTTGAGTAATTGAAGTTCGTTTGGAATTCCAAGTTTGGGAATAGTTCCGTATAGTAATTTAAGACTTGCACGCAAAGTTTCATGTCATTCCGAGTAGTTTAAGTATATTTCGGGGCGTTGATAGTAAATTGAAGAACTTGAAGTTCTTAAGTTTGAATCAATTTGGTTTGGGTATGATTCTTAGATTTGATTTTATTTTACACGTTCCAAGAGTTCGAACGAGTCCGTTTTATGATTTCAAACTTGTTGGTATGTACGGGCGGGGCACCGGGGGCCGTGAGTGTTAACCGGACGAGGCTCGGAACAAGTTGGAAATTTGGAGCCAAAGCTGAAGCTTCCAGTTTTTGCTGCAACCGCATCTGCGCTTGGGAAGCCGCAGATGCGAGCTCGCAGAAGCGAGTTCCAAGCCGCAGATGCGAAAAAGGGAAAGGCTGGCACTGACCGCAGAAGCGACCAAGGAAGCGCACCTGCGAGCCCGCAGGTGCGAAGACCATGACCGCAGAAGCGGAAAGGGCGCAGGTGCAATTGGCGTAGCCACAGAAGCAGGACCACATATGCGGTCACAGATCCGCAGGTGCGAAAATCACTGTTGGGCAGAACCTTAAAATGGACGAAGCTCAGTCCATTTTTCTTCATTTTTCTTCCATGTTTTGGGCAATTTAAGAGTTCTTTGAGAGGTGATTTCAACTAGCAATTTGGAGGTCAGTTAATTCTACACACCTCGAGTTAAATACATAGATTATGGATAGATTATAATTAGTAAATATTAGAAATCAAGGGTTTATGTGAATAACCTAGATTTTTATAAAAATGAGATTTTAACCATGAAAATGGTTATGGAATTAGATAGAAATTATATATTTGAGTTCTTGAGATTATGGATAATGTTTTCATCCAAATATATTCGGAATTCAGGTACGTAGACCCTAGGTAAATTTTAAATATTTTACCATTTTGGATTGGATAATTTATTTAATTGATAAATTTTGAATTATTGAACATATATTAATTATTTTGTATAATATTTAGATAGCTTCGGATTTTTCGGCGTCGAATCGAAAATTTTACGTGACACGGTAATAGGAAAGTGGAGTTTGAGACAAAGTAAGTCGCTTGTCTAATCTTGTGAGGGGATAATTACCCCATAGGGATTAAACTAAATAATTATTGCTAATTGTGGGGGCTACGTACGCACGAGGTGACGAGAATCCGTGCGTAGCTACTATTAATGCTGAAGTACGGGTAGTTTAGGACATAAAGTATGAATTACTTGTGTAAATTGTATTCTTTATTAATTAAATTATTTGATGTATATATTGTGAATTGTTATGAAAGGTAGTAAAAGATGAAATTTTCATATGCTTAGTTTTTGTTGAGATTAATTAATTGTCGAAATAAATTGTTATCTTCTCAAATAATATTTTTAATAAATACTCTCATTCCGGAGGTACATAAGAAAATGTCCTCCTTTCTTGTGGAGTGGGCCGAACGCCTTGGAAGGATAGATGCATCTATGGATCGTGCCGCACGTCTGTACACGAAACTCTGGATCGGGTCGTACGATCTCGACAGAAATCGTGCTTAATAATAATAATAATTATACGATACTTGGACAGTTAATTGTAGCTTGTAAAGCTATTTGATAAATTGGAAATTTATTGATATTGAATTGCAGCTTGTAAAGATATTTGATAAATTGGAATTGAAGGATTTAATTAATAGATTGGAAATTGTTGCACTTGAAGGATTTTTATTATTTCTGCTAATTGAATAAAATTATTGTTAACTGTGTGAATCATGCTGATTTGAATAATTATAATTTATTGTTGACCCTTAGTGAGTGTCAAAGTCGGTCATCTCGTCTCTATCACTTCGAGATTAGGCTTGATACTTACTGGGTACACGTTGTTTACGTACTCATGTTACACTTGCTGCACTTTTTGTGCAGGATCTGAGACAGATACTAGTGGAAGACCTAGCATCGCACATCCTCGTTATCCATGGGCGTAGTGGTGAGCTTCCTTTCTGAGCCGTCCTGCAGCTACCAGTGCCTCTTCTTGTATTTTTAATTCTGTCTATTTTCATTCCAAACAGTATTTGGAGCTTTGTATAATCTACTAGATGCTCATACACTTGTGACACCAGGTCTTGGCACACACATTGGTAGAATTTGGTGTCTTATTATTTTTCTTGGATTTAAATTTTATCGCTATATATTTAATTTATTAGTTGACTTGTCTAACTATAGTGTTGGACGCCATCACGACCTATAGGTGAAATTAGGTCGTGACAACATGGTATCAGAGTACTAGGTTCACGTAGGTCTCACAAGTTATGAGCATGCCTAATAGAGTCTTGCGGATCCGTACGGAGACGTCTGTACTTATCTTCGAGAGGCTATAGGGTGTTAGGAAAATACCTTTCTTCATATTCCATCGTGCAATTGATGTAGTACTAAATATCCTTCTCTTATTCTCTCACAGATGGTGAGAACATGCTCTAATGAGGTCCAGACCAGAGAGGAGCTACTCCCCTAGTAGCTAGAGGCCGAGGCAGAGGCCGAGGGAGGGCTCCAGCCCATGATAGAGGGCGAGGACATCCCAGGACTTTTCTAGTTATTCCACCAGTGGGTCCAGCAAAGGATCCCATTATTGAGGAGTAGGGTGAAGTACCTCTGGCAGAGCCAGCTCCAGTGGATTTCACATCTGCACTGGGATTTCAGGATGTCATGGATCGTATGCTGCGGTTCATGGACAATATGACTTAGGCTAATTTATTTCCGGCAGACCCAGCCACATCTCAGGCGGGCGGGGGAGCACAGACTCCGACCGCACAGGCTCATGGATAGGCAGCTGCTGTATATCAGACCCAGGGTGCACTACTCGTGGGTGGAGCCCAGCCAGTGGCAACAGCTACACCTGAGCCCAGGCCAGCTGCAGCCGCTGATCCGCAGAAACTATTGGACCGATGGACTAGAATACATCCTCATGTCTTTGGGGGTGAGCGACACGAGGATCCCCAAGATTTCATTGATCGGTGCAAGGATAGACTATACAACATAAGGATATGGGAGTCTCATGGGGTATACTTTGCTACTTTTCAGCTAGAGGGCAGAGCCCGTAGATGGTGGCAGTCTTATATTCTTGGCAGACCAGCAGATTCTCCTCCTATGACTTGGGACAGGTTCACCCGTATCTTCCTAGATAAGTATATTCCACCCTCCCAGAGGGAAGAATTGAGGTTTCAGTTTGAGCAACTCCAGCATGGTCAGATGTTAGTGACTGATTATGAGGCGAGGTTGTCTGAATTATCTCGCCATGCACTTATGATACTCCCTACTGAGGCGGAGAGAGTACGGAGGTTTGTAGCTGGTTTACATACTGGCATTCGGGCCAATATGGCTCGAGAAGTTGAGATGGGTACTTCTTATGAGCTAGTCGTGGAGATTTCCCGGAGGATTGAGGGTGTACGTCAGTGTAGCCAAGAACAGGTTACTAGAGATAAGCGGGTTAGGTATTCTGGAGAGTTCAGAGGTGCTCCGTCTGGGGGAAGAGGTTAGTTCGCGAGAGGGCAGTCTAGCAGGCCCTCATATCCAGCACCACCACCTCCTCGAGGTGCTCCAGTACGACTTGATTTCAATGCTATACCAGAGAGTTCTTATTGCCCACCAGTTATTCAGAGTTCTTCCAGTAGGTATTCAGGTCCCCAGGTCCAGACTTCTTGTCAGCGGCTTATTGCATTGCAAAGTTGTTCTGAGTGCGGGGATCCCAGTCACATACGGAGATTCTGCCCCAGACTGCGGGGTAGACCAGTGCATCATGGTCATTATCCTATGCTTACCGGACTAGTTGCTCCACCAGTAGTCCGACCACCAAGAGGTGGAGGACAGGTGGGTAGAGGCCGTCCTAGAGGTGGAGGTCAGCCAGGTGGAGGCCAGCTCGATTCTATGCTTTTTCGGCCAGACCAGATGCAGAGGCCTTAGATGCCGTGATTACAGGTATTATTTTTGTTTGCGGCGAAGATGCCTCAGTATTATTTGATCCAGGATCTACGTATTCATATGTGTCATCTTTATTCGTTCTATTCCTGGGTGTTTCTCGTGAGTCCCTGAGTACTCATGTTTATGTGTCCACTCCTGTGGGCGATTCTGTTATTGTGAACCGGATCTATCGATCTTGTATTATTACATTCTGTGGTTATGAAACTAGAGCAGATCTCTTATTGCTCGAGATGACCGATTTTGAAATTATTCTCGGTATGTACTGGTTATCTCCATATCATGCTATTCTAGATTATCATGCCAAGACTGTTACCTTGGCTATTCTAGCATTTCCTAAGCTGGATTAGAAGGGTTCGTCTGTTGGTTCATTTAATCGGGTTATTTCTTTTATAAAGGCTCAACACATGGTTGAGAAGGGTTTTTTGGCTTATCTAGCTTATGTTCGGGATACTACTGCAGAGAATCCAGCTATTGATTCAGTGCCTGTAGTTCGGGAGTTCTCCGATATATTTCCTTCAGATCTTCCAGGTATGCCACCTGATCGTGATATTGATTTCTGTATTGACTTGGCTCCAGATACCCAGCCTATATCTATTCCATTGTATCGCATGCCCTGAAAGAATTGAAAGAACAGCTGGAAGAGTTACTAGCCAAAGGGTTCGTCAGACCGAGTATATCGCCTTGGGGTGCACCGGTATTATTTGTGAAGAAGAAGGATGGCACAATGCGAATGTGTATTGATTATCGCCAATTGAATAAAGTCACTATTAAGAACAAGTACCCGTTGTCATGTATTGATGATCTATTTGACCAGTTGAAGGGTGCTAGAGTGTTCTCTAAGATCAACTTGAGGTAGGGGTACCATCGGTTGAAGATTCAGGATTTGGATGTTCCGAAGACTGTTTTACGGATTAGATATGGTCATTATGAGTTTCTGGTAATGTCTTTCGGTTTAACTAACGCCCCGGCAGCGTTTATGGATCTGATGAACAGGATATTCAGGCCATATATTGATTTGTTTGTCATTGTCTTCATTGATGACATTTGGTCTACTCGCGCAGTAAGGAGAAGCACGAGCAACATATAAAAATGGTGCTTCACACATTGCGGGAACAAAAGCTATATGCTAAGTTCTCTAAATGTGAGTTTTGGCTAGAGTCTAGCATTTTTGGGGCATATTGTATCGAGCGAGGGTATTAAAGTTGATTCCAAAAAGATTGAGGCAGTTCAGAATTGGCATCGTCCCACTTCAGCGACTGAGATCAGGAGTTTTCGGGGTTTAGCAGGTTATTATCGTCGATTCGTGGAAGGTGTTTCATCTATTGCAGCACCTTTGACCAAATTAACCAGAACGGTGCTCCGTTCCGATGGTCCGATGATTGTGAAGTGAGCTTTCAGAAGCTCAAGACAGCATTGACTACAACACCAGTGTTAGTGCTGCCTTCCGGTTCAGGAATGTATACAGTGTATTGCGACGCTTCACGCGTTGGCTTGGGTTGTGTATTAATGCAAGAAGGGCGAGTTATTGCATATTCTTCACGTCAGCTGAAGCCCCACGAGAATAATTATCCGGTACATGATTTGGAATTAGCTGCGATTATTCACGCTCTTAAGATTTGGAGGCATTATCTTTATGGGGTATCTTGTGAAGTTAACACTGATCATCGGAGTTTGCAGCATTTGTTCAAATAGAGGGACCTAAATTCGAGGTAGCGTAGATGGCTGGAATTACTGAAAGATTATGATATTACTATCCTATATCATCCGGTAAAGCAAATATGGTTGGAGACGCCTTGAGTAGAAAGGCGGAGAATATGGGTAGTTTGGCTTTCATTGCAGCTGAGGAGAGGCCATTAGCTTTGGATATTCAATCCTTGGCTAACCGACTTGTGAGATTGGACATTTCAGAGCCCAGCCGAGTTCTTGCATGTGTTGTAGCTCAGTCTTCATTATTTGAACAGATCAAGTCTCGCCAGTATAATGATCAACACTTAATGGTTCTTCGAGAAACGGTACTACGGGGTGGTGCCAAGGAAGTTACTATTGGAACGGATGGTGTTCTGCGACTCCAGGATCGTCTATGTGTACCTAATGTGTATGGATTGAGGAAAAAGATCCTAGAAGAAGCACACAGTTCTCGGTATTTTATTCACCCAGGTGCTACGAAGATGAATCGTGACCCGAGGCAGCATTATTGGTGGCGACGAATGAAAAAGGACATAGTTGAGTATGTAGCTAGGTGTCTAAATTGCCAGCAAGTTAAATATGAGCACCAGAGGCCAGGTTGCCTACTTCAGCTGATGACTATACCATAATGGAAATGGGAACGCATCACTATGGACTTTGTAGTTAGGTTGTCGCGGACCTTGCAGAAGTTTGATGCAGTTTGGGTCATTGTTGAAAGGCTGACCAAGTCGGCACATTTTATTCTTGTTGTGACTACGTATACTTCAGAGAGGTTGGCCCAGATATATATTCAGGAGATAGTTCGGTTGCACGGTGTGCCAATTTCTATCATATCAGATAGAGGCCCTCAGTTTACTTCACATTTTTGGAGAGCAGTACAGAGTGAGTTGGGGACCCGTGTAGAGCTCAGCACGGCCTTTCATCCGCAGACCGACGGGCAGTCGGAGCGGATAATTCAGATTTTGGAAGATATGCTCAGGGCATGTGTGATTGACTTTGGAAGTCAGTGGGATAGTTTCTTGCCTTTGGCCGAGTTTGCTTATAATAACAGTTACTAGTCTAGCATCGAGATAGCTCTATTAAAGGCTTTATATGGTCGGCGATATTGTTCGCTCATTGGATGGTTTGTGCCCGGTGAGGCTAAGTTATATGGTACTGATTTGGTGAAGGATGCCTTGGAAAAGGTAAAGTTGATTTAGGAGCGACTTCGTACAGCAGAGTCCAGACAGAAAAGCTACGCCGATCGGAAAGCATGTGATTTATCATTTATGGTAGGTGACAAAGTTCTCTTGAAGGTTTCGCTGATGAAAGGAATTATGAGATTCGGGAAGAAGGGCAAATTGAGCCCAAGGTTTATAGGCCCATTTGAGGTGTTGAGACGAGTTGGAGAGGTTGCTTATGAGCCTGCATTGCCTCCCAGTCTATCGGGAGTTCATCCGGTTTTCCATGTATCTATGCCCCGGAAGTATCATGCTGACCTGTCACATGTGTTGGACTTCAGCTAGATAAGATTTTAGTTATGAAGAGGAGCCAGTTGCCATTGTTGATAAACAGGTTCGCCAGTTGAGGTCCAAGATGATTTCTGCAGTAAAGGTCTAGTGGAAGGGCCAACCAGTTGAGGAAGCGACTTGGGAGGCTGAGGAGGACATGGGAGCAAATATTCACACTTATTTAGCACTCCAGGTATTATTCTAAACTCGTTCGAGGACGAACGCTTGTTTAAGAGGTGGAGAATATGATGACCCAACCGGTCAATTTTACTTTTAGAACCCCGTTCCCTAAAATAAAACTCCCCGAATATGCTTTTATTGATTTATGACTTGCGGGGATGATTTGTTCGGGATTTGGAAGTGTTTGGGTTGAAGTGAGAACACTTGGTTCCTTAAGTTAGCCTTAAAAGGACAAGTTTTTTTTCGGTCAACATTTAGAGAAAACGACCCCTGAATCAGGATTTGACAGTTCTAATAGGTTCGTATGATGATTTCAGACTTGGGCGTATGTTCGAATCGGGTTTTGGATAACCCGAGAGCATTTTGGCGCATGTTCGAATCGGGTTTTGGATAACCCGGGAGCGTTTTGGCGCTTAATAATGAAAAATCAACTATTTGAAGGTTTAAAGTTCTTTAAATTTGGTTTGGAGTAGGTTTTTTGAGTAATTGAAGTTCGTTTGGAATTCCAAGTTTGGGAATAGTTCCGTATGGTAATTTAAGACTTGCACGCAAAGTTTCATGTCATTCTGAGTAGTTTAAGTATATTTCGGCGCGTTGATAGTAAATTGAAGAACTTGAAGTTCTTAAGTTTGAATCAATCTGGTTTGGGTATGATTCTTAGATTTGATGTTGTTTTAAATGTTTCGAGAGTTCGAGCGAGTCCGTTTTATGATTTCAAACTTGTTGGTATGTTCGGTCGGGGCCCCGGGGCCCCTGATTGTTAACCGGACGAGGCTCGGGCCAAGTTGGAAATTTGGAGCCAAACCTGAAGCTTCCAGTTTTTGCTGCAACCGCATCTGCGCTTGGGAAGCCGCAGATGCGAGCTCGCAGAAGCGAGTTCCAAGCCGCAGATGCGAAAAAGGAAAAGGCTGGCACTGACCGCAGAAGCGACCAAGGAAGCGCACCTGCGAGCCCGCAGGTGCAAAGACCATGACCGCAGAAGCGGAAAGGGCGCAGGTGCAATTGGCGTAGCCGTAGAAGCGGGATCGCATATGCGGTCACAGCTCCGCAGGTGCGAAAATCACTGTTGGGAAGAACATTAAAATGGACGAAGCTCAGTCTATTTTTATTCATTTTTCTTTCATGTTTGGGCAATTTAAGAGCTCTTTGAGAGGTGATTTTAACTAGCAATTTGGAGGTTAGTTAATTCTATACACCTCGAGTTAAATACATAGATTATGAGTAGATTATAACTAGTAAATCTAAGAAATCAAGGGTTTATGTGAATAACCTAGATTTTTATAAAAATGAGATTTTAACCACGAAAATGGTTAGGGAATTAGATAGAAATTATATATTTGAGTTCTTGAGATTATGGATAACGTTTTCATCCAAAAATATTCGGAATCCAGGTACGTGGACTCTGGGTAAATTTTAGAAATTTTACCATTTTGGATTGGGTAATTTATTTAATTGATGAATTTCGAATTATTGAACATATATTAATTATTTTGTATAATATTTGGATAGCTTCGGATTTTTCGACATCGAATCGAAAATTTTACATGACACGGTAATCGGAAAGTAGAGTTTGAGACAAAGTAAGTCTCTTGTCTAATCTTGTGAGGGAAAAATTACCCCATAGGGATTAAACTAAATAATTGTTGCTAATTGTGGGGGCTACATACGCACGAGGTGACGAGAGTCCGTACGTAGCTACTATTAATGCTGAAGTACGGGTAGTTTAGGACTTAAAGCATGAATTACTTGTGTAAATTGTATTCTTTATTAATTAAATTATTTGATGTATATATTGTGAATTGTTATGAAAGGTAGTAAAAGATGAAATTTTCATATGCTTAGTTTTTGTTGAGATTAATTAATTGTCAAAATAAATTGTTATCTTCTCGAATAATGTTTTTTAATAAATACTCTCATTCTGGAGGTACATAAGAAAATGTCCTCCTTTCTTGTGGAGCGGGCCGAACGCCTCGTCAGGATAGATGCATCTATGGATCGTGCCGCACGTCCCTCGGCAGTGTATACGAAACTCTGGATCAGGTCGTACGACCTCGACAGAAATCGTGCTTAATAATAATAATAATTACACGATATTTGGACAGTTTATTGTAGCTTGTAAAGCTATTTGATAAATTGAAAATTTATTGATATTGAATTGCAGCTTGTAAAGCTATTTGACAAATTGGAATTGAAGGATTTAATTAATACATTAGAAATTGTTGCATTTGAAGGATTTTTATTATTTCTGCTAATTGAATAAAATTATTGTTAACTGTGTGAATCATGCTGATGTGAATAATTATAATTTATTGTTGACCCTTAGCGAGTGTCAAAGTCGGTCATCTTGTCTCTATCACTCCGAGATTAGGCTTTATACTTACTGGGTATACGTTGTTTACGTACTCATGTTACACTTGCTGCACTTTTTGTGCAGGATCTGAGACAGATACTAGTGGAAGACCTAGCATCGCACATCCTCGTTATCCATGGGCGTAGTGGTGAGCTTCCTTTATGAGCCGTCCTACAGCTACCAGTGCCTATTCTTGTATTTTTACTTACGTATATTACACTTGCTGCACTTTTTGTGCAGGATCTGAGACAGATACTAGTGGAAGACCTAGCATCGCACATCCTCGTTATCCATGGGCGTAGTGGTGAGCTTCCTTTATGAGCCGTCCTACAGCTACCAGTGCCTATTCTTGTATTTTTAATTCTGTCTATTTTCATTCCAGACAGTATTTGAAGTTTGTATAATCTACTAGATGCTCATACACTTGTGACACCAGGTCTTGTCACACACATTGGTAGAATTTGGTATCTTATTATTTTTCTTGGATTTAAATTTTATCGCTATAAGTTTAATTTATTAGTTGACTTGTCTAACTATAGTGTTGGACGCCATCACGACCTATAGGTGAAATTGGGCAGTGACAACATGGTATCAGAGTACTAGGTTCACGTAGGTCTCGCAAGTTATGAGCATGCCTAATAGAGTCTTACGGATCCATACGGAGACGTCTGTACTTATCTTCGAGAGGCTATATGGTGTTAGGAAAATACCTTTTTTCATATTTCATCGTGCAATTGATGTAGTACTAAATATCCTTCTCTTATTCTCTCACAGATGGTGAGAACACGCTCTAATGAGGTCCAGACCAGAGAGGAGCTACTCCCCTAGTAGCTAGAGGCCGAGGGAGGGCTCCAGCCCGTGATAGAGGGCGAGGACGTCCCAGGACTTTTCTAGTTATTCCACCAGTGGGTCCAGCAGAGGATCCCATTATTGAGGAGCAAGGTGAAGTACCTATGGCAGAGCCAGCTCCAGTGGATTTCACATCTGCACTGGGATTTCAGGATGTCATGGATCGTATGCTGCAGTTCATGGACAATATGACTTAGGCTAATTTATTTCCGGCAGACCCAGCCACATCTCAGGCGGGCGGGGGAGCACAGACTCCGACCGCACAGGCTCATGGATAGGCAGCTGCTGTATATCAGACCCAGGGTGCACTACTCGTGGGTGGAGCCCAGCCAGTGGCAACAGCTACACCTGAGCCCAGGCTAGCTGCAGCCGCTGATCCGCAGAAACTATTGGACAGATGGACTAGACTACATCCTCATGTCTTTGGGGGTGAGCGACAAGAGGATCCCCAGGATTTCATTGATCGGTGCAAGGATAGACTATACAACATGAGGATATGGGAGTCTCAGGGGGTATACTTTGCTACTTTTCAGCTAGAAGGCAGAGCCCGTAGATGGTGGCAGTCTTATATTCTTGGCAGACCAGCAGATTCTCCTCCCATGACTTGGGACAGGTTCACCCTATCTTCCTAGATAGGTATATTCCACCCTCCCAGAGGGAAGAATTGAGGTTTCAGTTTGAGCAACTCCAGCATGGTCAGATGTTAGTGACTGATTATGAGGCGAGGTTGTCTGAATTATCTCGCCATGCACTTATGATATTCCCTACTGAGACGGAGAGAGTACAGAGGTTTGTAGTTGGTTTACATACTGGCATTCGGGCCACTATGGCTCGAGATGTTGAGATGGGTACTTCTTATGAGCTAGTCGTGGAGATAGTCCGGAGGATTGAGGGTGTACGTCAGTGTAGCCAAGAACAGGTTACTAGAGATAAGAGGGTTAGGTATTCTGGAGAGTTCAGAAGTGCTCCGTCTGGGGGAAGAGGTCAGTTCGCGAGAGGGCAGTCCAGCAGGCTCTCATATCCAGCACCACCGCCTCCTCGAGGTGCTCCAGTACGACCTGATTTCAATACTATACCAGAGAGTTCTTATTGCCCACCAGTTATTCAGAGTTCTTCCAGTGGATATTCAGGTCCCCAGGTCTAGACTTCTAGTCAGCGGCTTATTGCATTGCAAAGTTGTTCTGAGTACGGGGATCCCAGTCACATACGGAGATTCTGCCCCAGACTGCGGGGTAGACCAGTGCATCAGGGTCATTATCCTATGCTTACCGGACCAGTTTCTCCACCAGTAGTCCGACCACCAAGAGGTGGAGGACAGGTGGGTAGAGGCCGTCCTAGAGGTAGAGGTCAGCCAGGTGGAGGCCAGCTCGATTCTATGCTTTTCCGGCCAGACCAGATGCAGAGGCCTTAGATGCCGTTATTACAGGTATTATTTTTGTTTGCGGCGAAGATGCCTCAGTATTATTTGATCCAGGATCTACGTATTCATATGTGTCATCTTTATTCGCTCCATTCCTGGGTGTTTCTCGTGAGTCCCTGAGTACTCATGTTTATGTGTCCACTCCTGTGGGCGATTCTATTATTATTACATTATGTGGTTATGAAACTAGAGCAGATCTCTTATTGCTCGAGATGACCGATTTTGAAATTATTCTCGGTATGTACTAGTTATCTCCATATCATACTATTCTAGATTGTCATGCCAAGATTGTTACCTTGGCTCTTCCACCATTGCCTAAGATGGATTGGAAGGGTTCGTCTGTTAATACATTTAATCAGGTTATTTCTTTTATAAAGGCTCAACACATGGTTGAGAAGGGTTGTTTGGCTTATCTAGCTTATGTTCGGGATACTACTGCAGAGACTCCAGCTATTGATTCAGTGCCTGTAGTTCGGGAGTTCTCCGATGTATTTCCTTCAGATCTTCCAGGTATTCCACCTGATCGTGATATTGATTTTCTGTATTGACTTGGCTCTAGATACCCAGCCTATATCTATTCCACCGTATCGCATGCCCCGAAAGAATTGAAAGAACAGCTGGAAGAGCTACTAGCTAAAGGGTTCGTCAGACCGAGTATATCGCCTTGGGGTGCACCGGTATTATTTGTGAAGAAGAAGGATGGCACAATGCGAATGTGTATTGATTATCGCCAATTGAATAAAGTCACTATTAAGAACAAGTACCCGTTGTCATGTATTGATGATCTATTTGACCAGTTGCAGGGTGCTAGAGTGTTCTCTAAGATCGACTTGGGGTAGGGGTACCATCAGTTGAAGATTTGGGATTCAGATGTTCCGAAGACTGCTTTCCAGACTAGATATGGTCATTATGAGTTTCTGGTGATGTCTTTCGGTTTAACTAATGCCCCGGCAACATTTATGGATCTGATGAATAGGATATTCAGGCCATATATTGATTCGTTTGTCATTGTCTTCATTGATGACATTTTGATCTACTCGCGCAGTAAGGAGAAGCACGGGCAATATATGAGAGTGGTGCTTCAGACATTACTGGAACAAAAGCTATATGCTAAGTTCTCTAAATGTGAGTTTTGGCTAGAGTCTAGCATTTTTGGGGCATATTGTATCGAGCGAGGGTATTAAAGTTGATTCCAAAAAGATTGAGGCAGTTCAGAATTGGCATCGTCCCACTTCGGCGACTGAGATCAGGAGTTTTCTGGGTTTAACAGGTTATTATCGTCGATTTGTGGAAGGTTTTTCATCTATTGCAGCACCTTTGACCAAATTAACCCAGAAGGGTGCTCCGTTCCGATGGTCCGATGATTGTGAGGTGAGCTTTCAGAAGCTCAAGACAGCATTGACTATAGCACTAGTATTAGTGTTGCCTTTCGGTTCGGGAATGTATACAGTGTATTGCGACGCTTCACGCATTAGCTTGGGTTGTGTATTAATGCAAGAAGGGCAAGTTATTGCATATGCTTCACGTCAGCTGAAGCCCCACGAGAAGAATTATCCGGTACATGATTTGGAATTAGCTGCGATTGTTCACGCTCTTAAGATTTGGAGGCATTATCTTTATGGGGTGTCTTGTGAAGTTTACACTGATCATCGCAGTTTGCATCATTTGTTCAAACATAGAGACCTAAATTTGAGGCAGCGCAGATGGCTGGAATTACTGAAAGATTATGATATTACTATCCTATATCATCCGGTAAAGGAAATGTGGTTGCAGACGCCTTGAGTAGAAAGGCGGAGAGAATGGGTAGTTTGCCTTTCATTGCAGCTGAGGAGAGGCCATTAGCTTTGGATATTCAATCCTTGGCTAACCGACTTATGCGATTGGATATTTCAGAGCCCAGCCGAGTTCTTGCATGTATTGTAGCTCAGTCTTCATTATTTGAACAGATCAAGTGTCGCCAGTATGATGATCAACACTTAATGGTTCTTCGAGAAACGGTACTACGGGGTGGTGCCAAGGAAGTTACTATTGGAGCGAATGGTGTTCTGCGACTCCAGGATCGTCTATGTGTACCTAATGTGGATGGATTGAGGAAACAGATCCTAGAGGAAGCACACAGTTCTCGGTATTCTATTCATCCAAGTGCTACGAAGTTGAATCGTGACCCGAGGCAGCATTATTGGTGGCGACGAATGAAAAAGGACATAGTTGAGTATGTAGCTAGGTGTCTAAATTGTCAGCAAGTGAAATATGAGCACCAGAGGCCAGGTGGCCTACTTCAGCTGATGACTACACCATAATGGAAATGGGAACGCATCACTATGGACTTTGTAGTTAGGTTGCCGCGGACCTTGCGAAAGTTTGATGCAGTTTGGGTCATTGTTGACAGGCTGACCAAGTCGGCACATTTTATTCTTGTTGTGACTACGTATACTTCAGAGAGGTTGGCCCAGATTTATATTCAGGAGATAGTTCGGTTGCACGGTGTGCCAATTTCTATCATATCAGACAGAGGCCCTCGGTTTACTTCACATTTTTGGAGAGCAGTACAGAGTGAGTTGGGGACCCGTGTAGAGCTCAGCATAGCCTTTCATCCGCAGACCGATGGACAGTCAGAGAGGACAATTCAGATTTTGGAGGATATG
>AWOL01S0063576.1:32414-105517 GCA_000715115.1 Nicotiana otophora
AGGTGAAAAAGTTCTCTTGAAGGTTTCGCTGATGAAGGGAATTATGAGATTCGGGAAGAAGGGCAAATTGAGCCCAAGGTTTATAGGCCCATTTGAGGTGTTGAGACGAGTTGGAGAGGTTGCTTATGAGCTTGCATTGCCTCCCAGTCTATCGGGAGTTCATCCGGTTTTCCATGTATCTATGCTCTGGAAGTATCATGCTGACCTGTCACATGTGTTGGACTTCAGCTAGATAAGATTTTGGTTATGAAGAGGAGCCAGTTGCCATTGTTGATAAACAGGTTCGCCAGTTGAGGTCCAAGATGATTTCTGCAGTAAAAGTCTTGTGGAAGGGCCAACCAGTCGAGGAAGCGACTTGGGAGGCTGAGGAGGACATGAGGAGCAAATATTCACACTTATTAGCACTCCAGGTATTATTCTAAACCTGTTCAAGGACGAACGTTTGTTTAAGAGGTGGAGAATATAATGATCCAACCGGTCATTTTTACTTTTAGAACCCCGTTCCCTAAAATAAAACTCCCCGAATGTGCTTTTATTGATTTATGATTTGCGGGGATGGTTTGTTCGGGATTTGGAAGTGTTTGGGTTGAAGTCGGAATACTTGGTTCCTTAAGTTAGCCTTAAAAGGCCAAATTTTTCTTCGGTCAACATTTTGAGAAAACGACCCTTGAATCGGGATTTGACAGTTCTAATATGTTTGTATGATGATTTCGGACTTGGGCGTATGTTCGAATCGGGTTTTGGATAACCCGAGAGCATTTTGGCGCTTAATAGTGAAAAATCAACTATTTGAAGGTTTAAAGTTCTTTAAATTTGGTTTGGGAATAGTTCCGTATAGTAATTTAAGACTTGCATGCAAAGTTTCATGTTATTCCGAGTAGTTTAAGTATATTTCGGCGCGTTGATAGTAAATTGAAAAACTTGAAGTTCTTAAGTTTGAATCAATTTGGTTTGGGTATGATTCTTAGATTTGATGTTGTTTTACACGTTCCGACAGTTCGAGCGAGTCTGTTTTATGATTTCAAACTTGTTGGTATGTTCGGGCGGGTCCCCGGGGGCCCAGAGTGTTAACCGGACGAGGCTTGGACCAAGTTGGAAATTTGGAGCCAAAGCTGAAGCTTCCAGTTTCTGCTGCAACCGCATTTGCACTTGGGAAGCTGCAGATGTGAGCTCGCAGAAGCGAGTTCCAAGCCGCAGATGCGAAAAAGGGAAAGGCTCGCACTAACCGCAGAAGCGACCAAGGAAGCGCACCTGCGAGCCCGCAGGTGCGAAGACCATGACCGCAGAAGCGGAAAGGGCGCAGGTGCAATTGGCATAGCTGCAGAAGCGGGACCGCATATGCGGTCACAGCTCCGCAGGTGCGAAAATCACTTTTGGGCAGAACCTTAAAATGGACGAAGCTCAGTCCATTTTTATTCATTTTTCTTCCATGTTTGGGCAATTTAAGAGCTCTTTGAGAGGTGATTTCAACTAGCAATTTGGAGGTAAGTTAGTTCTACACACCTCGAGTTAAATACATAGATTATGGGCAGATTATAACTAGTAAATCTTAGAAATCAAGGATTTAGGTGAAGAACTTAGATTTTTATAAAAATGAGATTTTAACTACGAAAATGGTTATGGAATTAGATAGAATTTATATATTTGAGTTCTTGAGGTTATGGGTAACGTTTTTATCCAAAACTTTTTGGAATCCGGGCACGTGGACCCGGGGTAGATTAATTAATTGTCAAAATAAATTGTTATCTTCTCGAATATATTTTTTAATAAATACTCTCATTCCGGAGGTACATAAGAAAATGCCCTCCTTTCTTGTGGAGCGGGTCGAACGCCTCGGCAGGATAGATGCATCTATGGATCGTGCCGCACGTCCCTCGACAGTGTACACGAAACTCTGAACCGGGTCGTACGACCTCAACAGAAATCGTGTGTAATAATAATAATAATTACACGATAGTTGGACAGTTTATTGCAACTTGTAAAGCTATTTTATAAATTGAAAATTTATTGAAATTGAATTGCAGCTTGTAAAGTTATTTGATAGATTGAAACTTTTATTGAAATTGAAGGATTTAATTAATAGATTGGAAATTGTTGCATTTGAAGGATTTTTATTATTTCTGCTAATTGAATAAAATTATTGTTAACTCTGTGAATCATGCTGATTTGAATAATTATAATTTATTCTATTTATTATTGTTGAGCCTTAGTGAGTATCAAAGTCGGTCATCTCGTCTCTACCACTTCGAGATTAGGCTTGATACTTACTGGGCACACGTTGTTTACGTATTCATGTTACACTTGCTGCACTTTTTGTGCAGGATCTGAGACAGATACTAGTGGAGGACCTAACATCGCACATCCTCGTTATCCAGGAGCGTAGTGGTGAGCTGCCTTTTCCGAGCCATCCTGCAACTACCAGTGCCTCTTCTTGTATTTTTAATTCTGTCTATTTTTATTCCAGACAGTATTTGAAGTTTTGTATAATCTACTAGATGCTCATACACTTGTGACACCAGGTCTTGGCACACACATTGATAGAATTTGGTGTCTTATTACTTTTCTTGGATTTAAATTTTATTGCTATATGTTTAATTTATTAGTTTGCTTGCCTAGCTATAGTGTAGGGGTAAGGTCTGCGTACACACTACCCTCCCCAGACCCCACTAGTGGGATTATACTGGGTTGTTGTGCTTGTGCTTGTGCTTGTTAACGTTAATTTTCAAGATACATAGGTAGAATTATTAAATTTATCTCTAACATTACTGTGAACAAATCTAAAGTAACGTTCTTAACCATATCTAATGAAATATTTTTGATGAAAATTATAAAATCAAAACTCACAGATTTATCAGCCAATCCATATTCGTTAATTCAATAAATAAAATACCAGAGTTAGTACACTGACACATAAGATTAGCACTTTCAAATAAATAATATTGACAGATAAAGCTATAAAAAACTTAATATTAATAAAAATATCTTTGAATTTTTTAAAAGTTTTACTGACTATAAAAACTATCATTTGTTAAACAAATTTATTTTTATTATTTCAAATAAATTTTAAAAAATAAATATTATTTTGTCGTTTTTATATTTTAAATATGTTCATGTTCATATGATAAACAAATTGGCTGCCATGTAAAAATTAAATATACGGATATATTAAAAAATATTAAATAAAATAATATAAAATTAAGATAAAAATATATTATATACTAGTATATAATATAGAAAATATTACATAAAGGAGAATTTATAATGTCAATGGCATAATAAACTTTTCTAGTAAAAGTATTGTAAAATCTGGCCAAGGTGACTTTTATGATAACTAGAAGAAAGTAAAATAATTTTGTGTAACAAAAGAAAGAAAAGTGACTTTTGGATAATAAACACAAAGCTGAATGACTTTTGCGTAACAAAAACAAGAAAAAATAATTGTTGGATAATGAACACAAAATTGAATAATTACCCATAAAATTTACTCTCTATTTAAAAGTAGCAATAAATTTAATTTGAGTAACATATTAGTGTCAAGTGTTGTTACTTACGTATCCTGGCAATTCGATATTTCTTACACTTGAATGGTTCAATTTGATTTTATTTGATGCTCAGAACTTATGCGTTGCATGTATTTTGGTGCAAGGCCGATAAAATTAAGAAAATTATTGAGCTCTTACGTGCAAAAAGAGCGCAAGAGAATATGTCAAAGCAAGAAAATGGAAGTAAGTCTTTGGCACTGGAGCGGTGAACATTTGCTTAGAGTATAAATGACTGAATTTGTTTTTACAAGTAAATCTAACTTAAGCCTCAAGGTATTGGTCTTACTGTTAGTGTTGGATATTGGGTTTGGGTTGCTGCCTGCGGGTTGTCCATATGGACTGAGCCTACCAAACGTTAAAGAGGTTACCTACAACAACAACAACAACAACCCAGTATAATCCCACTAATGGGGTCTGGGGAGGGTAGTATGTACGCAGACCTTACCCCTACCCTGGGGTAGAGAGGCTGTTTCCAATAGACCCCCGGCATCCTTCCCTCCAAGAACTCCCCACCTTGCTCTTGGGGTGACTCGAACTCACAACCTCTTGGTTGGAAGTGGAGGGTGCTTACCATCAGAGCAACCCACCTTGTCAAAAAAGAGGTTACCTAGAGAAGTTAAAACACAAATAAATAAAAGAAAAAACTGTTGCACGTTAAAAAATAATGGGAACGTGCGATCAGTTTGTGTGAGCGGCAGTTTTTTCTTGAAACCTCTCTTTCCTTTATATACTAGTATAAGAACCCGCGCGATGCGTGAATAATTTGACAGAATATTAATCTTATAGAATTATAATCTAATATATCATATTATTTAATAAATATTAGTTGTATTTTATTATTTAATATATTGTGCAAAAATATAACAAATTTTATACAAAATTAAAGGATACACATCATATAGTAATCAAATAAATTAGTTGTTTTTTTTTATTTTTATTATTGAATTAGCAAATACTTAGTACTATACATTTACTAATGTGAATTTTGAACAATAGTAATTTTGATACTACTGTTCAAAATTGTTCAATTGTCTAAATTTATTGGTAATTTTGTTTGAATGTTATTTATTTACATTTTAATTTTTAATTAATTCAAAATATAAGTATCATAAAATTATATTTATCCCCCTCTTTTCGTATATTCAATTACTGTAATATTTGATTAATTTTCTCAATTTTGTAGTTTATTGAAAATTTAAATAAAAATTTGTTTTTACTAAATTATTATTTTGAATTCATTAAAAGTATAACGAGATAAGCCTTTTATTATTACTACCAATATTTTAATAATTATTAATTTGTGTTATATATATAATGTGTTTATCTTATGTATAATATCCTAATAGTATCTTTATATTTTTGTATTTTTCATTGTGAAATTATGAGTTCTATTTATTAACTAAAATTTCATTGCCTGAGAAATTTAATTAGTATATACATTTTTAAGCTATCGCTTGATTTTTTATTTTTTTTAGTATTCTTCCTTTATAACTATTTGCTTATTATGATTTTAGTTAAGTGCATATGTACGACTTTTCTCATCATAATTGTAATTAGAAGTGTTATAATTTTATATTTTCCCACATTTTTTAGTATCTTTATATTTTTGTATTTTTCATTATGAAACTATGAGTTCTATTTATTAACTAAAATTTTATGCCTGAGAAATTTAATTAGTATATAAATTTTTAAGCTATCGCTTGAATTTTTATTTTTTTTAGTATTCTTCCTTTATAACTATTTGCTTATTATGATTTTAGTTAAGTGTATATGTACGGCTTTTCTCATCATAATTGTAATTAGAAGTGTTATATTTTTATATTTTCCCACATTTTTTTTTGTTCCTTGCTCATGTAATTGTATTATCCATTACTTAATATTATTAAATTATCATATGAATTATTAATAAATTATCAGTTTAATATAATAACATGAATGTAATTTTGTATTACTCTTGAAATTTAACTTGATTTCATCCTGTATGACTTTCTCATAATTATTTCGATATTTAAATTTATCGATAATATTTTTGAGTATTATGTATTTAATTAAATTTATCAAAATAAATTTGAAGTGGGGATAGAATCACATTATATCTATTCTCCTCTTTATACATTAAGTTTTGTTCTATAATATTTTGATTTTTTCGTTATATTTATCTATAATACGAATATTATTGTATTATTTTTCTTATCAATGGTTACGCCACATGGCGTCATATAAATATTTTACTTATCTTTTTATATATAGATAGATATTGATATAGATATAGACTATCATATTAGGAAGAAACTACTCCCAAATTTGAATTGAAAATTTTTTATTACTTTATTTTGGTTTTTTTATTTTAAAACTCCAACTTGAAACTGCTCCCCAATTTGAATTGGATTTTTTTTTCAATTTTGTTTTTTATTTTAAAATAATTTTAAAACTCCAACTTTGTTTTGTTAGAAAGGTAATTTATTTTTTAGTTAGAAAGGTAGTTTATTTTGTCTTAACAATGCCACTTAACTTTTTGTGGTTATGCCACTTATCTTAATATTGTGCTTTTGCCTCTATTTTTATTATATATAGATAGATGGTTATGCCACATGGCATCATATAAATATTTTACTTATCTTTTTATATATAGATAGATATTGATATAGACATAGACTATCATATAGGAAGAAACTACTCCCAAATTTGAATTGAAAATTTTTTATTTCTTTATTTTGGTTTTTTTATTTTAAAACTCCAACTTGAAACTACTCCCCAATTTGAATAGGCAATTATTTTTTTCAATTTCATTTTTTATTTTAAAATAATTTTAAAACTCCAACTTTGTTTTGTTAGAAAGGTAATTTATTTTTCGGAGAAGGCCCAAATATACCCCCTGTACTTTCGAAATGATCTAATAAATACCCTTCGTTATACTATTGGATTATCTATACCCCTACAGTCATACTTTGGGTTCAAATATACCCCTCATTTAAACGGAGGGACGAATTTCATCGTCTTATTGGTCAATTTTAAATATCTCCTAATTAATTAAAAATACCCATTACCCATACCCGAAAAATAATTTTATAAAGTAATTTATTTTTTGTAAAAACTGAAAGACTGCTTTCTTTTTTACTAAAAACTGAAAAAAACAAAAATATTGTTTTTCCCATTTTTACAAAAACACTGCTTTAAAACAAACTGTCTAAAACAATGTTTTTTGTAAAAATTGAAAAATACTTTTCTAAAGCAATTAAAAACGGGAAAAAATTGATTTGTTTTTACTAAAAACTGAAAAAATTGAAAATATTGTTTTCCAGTTTTTAGAAAAATATTACTTTAAAAACAATTGAAAAATAATTTCTAAAGCAATTTGTTTTGTAAAAACTAAAAAACAAAAACTGAAAAGCAATTTTCTAAAGCAATATTTTTGTAAAAACTGAAAAAATAAATATTTTCTTTTTTTCAGTTTTTAGTTAAAAATTCAGTTTTTTCAGTTTTTAATTACTTTAGAAAATTATTTTTCAGTTTTGTTTTCTAGTTTTTACAAAAACATTGTTTTAGAAAATAATTATCAGTTTTGTTTGAAGCAGATGTTTTTTGTAAAAAATGAAAAAAAAAATATTTTCGTTTTTTCAGTTTTTAGTAAAAAGAAATAAGTTTTTTTCCAGTTTTTACAAAAAAATATTGCTTTATAAAATTGTTTTCGGTTATGGATAATAAGTATTTTTAATTAATTAGGAGATATTTAGAATTGGCCAACAAGACGATGACACGTGTCCCTCCATTTAAATGAGGGGTATATTTGAACCCAAAGTATGACTGCAAGAGTATAGATAACCCAATAGTATAACGAGGGGTATTCTTAGACCATTTTCGAAAGTATAGGGGTATATTTGGACCTTCTCCGTTTATTTGTTAGTTAGAAAAGTAGTTTATTTTGTCTTAACAATGCCACTTAGCTTTTTGTGGTTATGCCTCTTGTCTTAATATTGTGTTTTTGCCTCTACTTTTATTATATATAGATTATGCCACATGGCATCATATAAATATTTTACTTATCTTTTTATATATAGATAGATATTGATATAGATATAGACTATCATATTAGGAAGAAACTATTCCCAAATTTGAATTGAATTTTTTTTATTTCTTTATTTTGGTTTTTTTATTTTAAAACTCCAACTTGAAACTACTCCCCAATTTGAATTGGCAATTATTTTTTTCAATTTCGTTTTTTATTTTAAAATAATTTTAAAACTCCAACTTTGTTTTGTTAGAAAGGTAATTTATTTTTCGGAGAAGGTCCAAATATACCCTTGTACTTTCGAAAATGGTCTAAAAAATACCCCTCGTTATACTATTGGGTTATCTATACCCCTGCAGTCATACTTTGGGTTCAAATATACCTCTCATTTAAACGGAGGGACGCGTGTCATCATCTTATTGGTCAATTCTAAATATCTCTTAATTAATTAAAAATACCCATTATCCATAACTGAAAAATATTTTTATAAAGTAATTTATTTTTTGTAAAAACTGAAAAAGACTGATTTCTTTTTTACTAAAAACTGAAAAAAATGAAAATATTTTTTTTCCCAGTTTTTACAGAAACACTGCTTTAAAGAAAAATGCAAAATACTTTCTAAAACAATATTTTTTGTAAAAACTGAAAAATAATTTTCTAAAGCAATTAAAAACGGGAAAAAACTGAGTTTTTTTCCATTTTTTAGAAAAACATTGATTAAAAAAAACTGAAAAATAATTTCTAAAGCAATTTGTTTTGTAAAAGCTAAAAAATAAAAATTGAAAAGCAATTTTCTAAAGCAATATTTTTGTAAAAACTGAAAAAAAAAATTATTTTCTTTTTTTTCAGTTTTTAGTTTAAAAAAATCAGTTTTTTCAGTTATTAATTGCTTTAGAAAATTATTTTTCAGTTTTGTTTTCCAGTTTTTACAAAAATATTGTTTTAAAAAATAATTTTCAGTTTGGTTTGAATCAGATGTTTTTGTAAAAAATGAAAAAAAAAATATTTTCGTTTTTTTCAGTTTTTAGTAAAAACAAATAAGTTTTTTCCAGTTTTTACAAAAAAATATTGCTTTATAAAATTATTTTTCGGTTATGGATAATGTGTATTTTTAATTAATTAGGAGATATTTAGAATTGACCAATAAGACGATGACACGTGTCCCTTCATTTAAATGAGGGGTATATTTGAATTCAAAGTATGACTGCAGGGGTATAGATAACCCAATAGTATAACAAGTGGTATTCTTAGACCATTTTTGAAAGTACAGGGGTATATTTGGACTTTCTCCGTTTATTTTTTAGTTAGAAAGGTAGTTTATTTTGTCTTAACAATGCCACTTAGCTTTTTGTGGTTATACCTTTTGTCTTAATATTGTGTTTTTGCTTCTACTTTTATTATATATAGATAGATGGTTATGCCACATGGCATCATATAAATATTTTACTTATATTTTTATATATAGATAGATATTGATATAGATATAGACTATCATATTAGGAAGAAACTACTCCCAAATTTGAATTGAATTTTTTTTTATTTCTTTATTTTGGTTTTTTATTTTAAAACTCCAACTTGAAACTACTCCCCAATTTGAATTGGAAATTATTTTTTTTAATTTCATTTTTTATTTTAAAATAATTTTAATACTCCAACTTTGTTTTGTAGAAAGGTAATTTATTTTTCGGAGAAGGTCCAAATATACCCCTGTACTTTCGAAAATGGTCTAATAAATACTCTTCGTTATACTATTGGGTTATCTATACCCCTGTAGTCATACTTTGGGTTCAAATATACCCCTCATTTAAACGGAGGGACGCGTGTCATCGTCTTATTGACCAATTGTAAATATCTCCTAATTAATTAAAAATACCTATTATCCATACCCGAAAAACAATTTTATAAAGTAATTTATTTTTTGTAAAAACTAAAAAAGACTGATTTCGTTTTTACTAAAAACTGCAAAAAACGAAAATATTTTGTTTTTCAGTTTTTACAAAAACACTGCTTTAAAAAAAACTGAAAAATACTTTCTAAAACAATGTTTTTTGTAAAAATTGAAAAATAATTTTCTAAAGCAATTAAAAACGGGAAAAAACTGATTTCTTTTACTAAAAACTGAAAAAATTGAAAATATTGTTTTCCAGTTTTTAGAAAAACATTGCTTTAAACAAAACTGAAAAATAATTTCTAAAGCAATTTGTTTTGTATAAACTAAAAAACAAAAACTGAAAAGCAATTTTCTGAAGCATTATTTTTGTAAAAACTGAAAAAATAAATATTGTCTTTTGTTTTCAGTTTTTATTTAAACAAATTCAGTTTTTTCAGTATATTTTTCAGTTTTGTTTTCCAGTTTTTACAAAAACATTATTTTAAAAAATAATTTTCAGTTTGTTTTGAAGCAGAAGTTTTTGTAAAAATTGAAAAAATAATATTTTCGTTTTTTTTCATTTTTTAGTAAAAATAAATAAGTTTTTTTCAGTTTTTACAAAAAAATATTGCTTTATAAAATAGTTTTCCGGGTATGGATAATGGGTATTAATTAGGAGATATTTAGAATTGGCCAATAAGACAATGACATGTGTTCCTCCATTTAAATGAGGGGTATATTTGAAATCAAAGTATGACTGCAAGGGTATAGATAACTCAATAGTATAACGAGGGGTATTCTAGACTATTTTTGAAAGTACAGGGGTATATTTGAACCTTCTCCGTTTATTTTTTAGTTAGAAAGGTAGTTTATTTTGTCTTAACAATGCCACTTAGCTTTTTGTGATTATGCCTCTTGTCTTAATATTGTGCTTTTGTGTCTACCTTTATTATATATAGATAGATGGTTATGCCACATGGCATCATATAAATATTTTACTTATCTTTTTATATATAGATAGATATTGATCTAGATATAGACGATCATATTAGGAAGGAACTACTCCCAAATTTGAATTGAAAATTTTTTATTTCTTTATTTTGGTTTTTTTTATTTTAAAACTCCAATTTGAAACTACTCCCCAATTTGAATTGGCAATTATTTTTTTCAATTTCATTTTTTATTTTAAAATAATTGTAAAACTCCAACTTTGTTTTGTTAGAAAGGTAATTTATTTTTTAGTTAGAAAGGTAGTTTATTTTGTCCATTTGGCTTTTTATGATTATGCCACTTTTCTTAATATTATGCTTTTGCCTCTCCTTTTATTATATATAGATTTTTCTTTCTCAACAGAGAATGGGTCTAAGAAGTGATTCTCCGGAAAGTAAGAAACATACTGTGATAACCAAAAAATAAGGTATTTAGTTTGTGAACAAGAATTTCGTTTCCAAGAGAGACAAAATCGGATTTGAGCAATTGATTGGAACAGATTCTGCAAAATATTTTGCTATTATTAACAAGTACACAAATTTGATGTCTGTCTTACTCGATTTTAATCATCATTGACATCAGAGTCTGCGTTGTTTGTTTTCCGGTCTGCATCTCTCCTTGTGAAGAGTCATACTTATTGTTGCTGCAAAAACAATTTTGTTCCTTTTTTGGCATCTTGATTATGACGTCGTGCGAGTTTATGTTTCCCTATTTGCATCTCCCTTCCCGTAGTACAACTGTTTCATGTATTGTTTGTGGTGATTTGTGTATTAGTATATAATAATTATTTTCTAGGAAACGATTATTTCATCTACCAATGAAGACATACATGGAAAGATGGTTGAGTTTCTTATTAGAAGGAAAAAGGTAAGTCACGAAAGAGAAGTGACTAAAAAGTAATTGAAAGTTTTTGTGTAATTCCAGATTCCAGTCACTCCAAGAAAGATGACATAGGATGACATTTTATAAATGTCGTATTAAGCTACATAAATATCGCAAAATTATTAACTGACATTTATTTTAAACTTAGCATAAATATCAGAAATTTCAATGTCGGAATTTTTTCGACAATTAAATTAATGTCGGTAAAAGTTTTGCGACATTTATTTATCGACATTTGTGAAAATGTCACATTAAATTTCCAACGCATAGGTTAATGTCGACAAACAAATTGTGACATTTCTTTGCGTCTCCTATCAAATGTCGTCATTATGAGTTTTTAGCTTAATGTTTTCGACAGTGGTTCTTTTAATGTTTATATGCCATCTAAATTCAAGAAATATACCTACAAATTTCATTGACCATAGAAAACATAAACTAGAATCATATATATTGAATATGGAAGTTCTCGAAAATTAATTCCATTAAAAAACAAATTGTAGTATTTAGAATAAAACAAAGTCATGAAAAAATTACGTCATTCAAGCAAAATATAACTGTTTGGAACAACAAGAGATCTCTTCACTTCTTCAATTCCTCTTTCACTCTTTCTGGCTTCTGCACTTCCTTATATATGTAGCTTCCTCTCCAATTCAATTGTGTATCTGTCTTTGGTAGCTTCTTGAGTGCAGAAGTGACTGATGTAGCAACCTGTGATGAAATGCAGAAGAGATGAATTAGAAAGTAGTTGAAAGAGAATACCAAAACCTCATATAGTACACAAGTATGTTCATACAGTGAATATTATTAACAGTTCAGCTTTTTTGCAAGCATCTTCTTCTTTATCCAGTAGAGGGAACCAATTGGCATACTCCATAACTTATCGTCCAACTCAATGTACATGAATGGTAATGAGTAGAAAATAAAACACTTTAAGAGAGAATAATATTCTTTGGCCATAAATCTACAAGGGCCTTACTATAAGATGCCAGACTCTAGACTTGCTCACTGTGACTCCATAACATACGCTAAAACTAACTACTTGTCAGCAACAATATTTTTTACATAATTAACCAGTATTAACTTTCAGAATTTTAAGTTTGATTTGTTGGTTGAACTGCACTAAAATAAATCTGTATAAACCGTACCTTTCGACAAGTACAGATCCCTCTCAAACAATTCCTCCACAACACCAACAGTGGAATGCTTGTTATATCTAGAGAATTTGCCTACTCCAAAGATAAATGAACATAACAAGAACCAAAATCCTCGATACATCATAATAAAAGAAAAAGGCACAACCATTTTAAACGCATTTAATTAGAAATTCGGTCGCGTGAATAAATAGAACGAAACCACGGGTAATTAGCACTTACCCAAAATCTGAAAATCGTGTCTCCTTTCGATATCCTCCAGCCTGGTTATGTCCCCTTCTGATTCTCTATCACTTATCTGCTAATCGAGCGCTATGAAGCAAGTTCAAAGAGAAATTCCATGTTGTCCCGTGTGGCTTAACAAAGATAACAGTTAAATGCTTCAGAATTTTGTGAACTTGATGCGGAGACTGCGTCTCGCTGCAACATTAGTGTTTTTGGATGAGGAAAGGGGAGGGATCGCTAGGGTTTCTAAGAGACTAAAACTAGACTTCTTTTCTGAAAGAAGAAGTTAGCGGGTCTCATATTTTTTACTTTCGTTTAATAAAACTTAAAAATTACAAATGTAGGAAATTTCCTCTATTTGTTTGTAAACGTCACTAAATACCTACTAATATAGCGACATTTGCATTAAATGTCTGACATTTTTTATCAAATGTGATTAAACTTATGACATTTCTTAGGAAAATGTCAATAGGACAACTTTTTTCCGACATTTATTATACATGTCATTAATTAAATGTCGTAGTAAGCCTATTTTCTTGTAGTGAATAATTTTTGAATCATGGACTAAAGTTAAAAGTCTCATGAAAATATGTTTAGTTTCAAGGTTTTTTGGGAAGTCTGGAGATTCACAAACTCTAAGAAATTTACGGTGGCTTATAGAATATGGAGAGGGGGGCGGGGTAGGCGAGAGAAGGGGAGGCGCGGGGTTAGATGTGAGAGTAGGTGAAGTTTTTTGTAAAATATTTTCCTAATTTTTTCTAAGAAAGTCATTTTTCTCCGATTTCAGAAAAATGTGATATCTAGGGAAATATTTTTCAAACTATTTTGTACACCAAAACAGTGAAAATTGGGAAAACATTTTCCGTCGTACCAAACACACCCTTAGACTATATTTAATTTGTTTTCTTTTTCAAAATTGGAAGTCATTTTCAACGATCCAAAAGCTGACAATATACCAAATCTCACCTTATCTAAGTACAATAGAATTCATCAAAACTTGTGGAGATAAAAAAATTTAGCTTAGGCAATATTAGCCTAACCGGACGAAGATAAAAGCAAACACCAACTGCACTCACTAGCCTCCTCCATAGTAACAAATTAATGTAGACATAACGTAAATATATAGTTTGAAAATAAAAAATCAACTATATAGTTCAAGGCGAAGGTAATGGCCGCGAGCAATGCAGAGCTGGATTACGAGTTCCTACCATATCTTCGAGTTTACAAAAATGGCCATGTTGAGAGACTTTTAGGCACTGATTCAATTCCAGCAGGTACTGATTCTCAAACTGGAGTTTCATCCAAAGATATATCAAATATTATTCCTGATTCTGAAGTCTATGTTCGTATCTATGTCCCAAATATTTCCATTCTTGGCAACCAAAAACTCCCTCTTGTTATTTACTTCCATGGTGGAGGTTTTTGTATGTTCACTCCATCTTCATCCAACTACCATAACTACCTCAACACCCTCGTGTCCGAATCACGAATCATCGCTGTTTCTGTTCACTACAGAAGACCACCTGAACACCCTCTTCCTATTGCATATGAAGATTCATGGCAAGCACTTCAATGGGTTTTTTCTCATTGTAATGGCGATGGTCAAGAGCCGTGGTTGAATGAACACGCGAATTTCGGACGTGTTTTCCTCTCCGGTGACAGTGCGGGTGCTAACATCGCTCATAATCTAGCAATGGCTGCTGGAAGTGTTGAGCCAGAGCTTATGGTTGATATTCTTGGTGTTGCTTTAGTCCACCCGTATTTTTGGGGGTCGGGTCCAATAGGGTCGGAGGCCTCGTACCTGGATAAGAAGGCACATGTGGACCGGCTGTGGTCGTTTGTGTGTCCTTCGAATCCGGATAATGATGACCCAAGGGTTAATCCCGTGGCAGAAGGTGCACCAGGCTTAACGAATCTAGGTTGTCGGAGAGTCTTGATTAATGTGGCGGAGAAGGATATTTTGAAGGATAGAGGTTGGGCTTACTATCAAGCATTGGGTCGGAGCGGGTGGATGGGTGTAGTTGAGATCCAAGAAACAGAAGGAGAGGATCATGTATTTCATTTGAATGACTTGCACTGTCAAAAGTCCAAAGATTTGATCAAGAATTTGGCTCATTTCTTCAACAGGAAAATGCCTCATTTTCTTTAGATGTATTAAGGTTTCTTCTGTTATGGATTTATAAGCTTTCTTCTTTTATGGATTTATAAATTAAAGTATAATGCTTTTGCTCATTTATGTAATGTTCTCTAGTTTGCTTGAACAATTTGAACATTATTTTTATATTATTTCAACGGTCTTTCTTCTTATTAATTGCGGAGTATATTTTATTTACTAAGTACATCAAATATTATAGCCAATTCAAACCTACAACAAAAAAGTACTGTAGTTGACATATTTAAAACAGTAGAGTATGTATACGGTCGAAATCGGGCTCATCTATTGCATGACGGACCGGAACCGAAAAGTGATAGATTGAAGATCGACCCCAGGTTCCATCGAACCAAAGAACGAAGTCAGAACGTATGTCTCCAAGATCTTCGAGCCCGTGACTCCGGAATCGATCCCGATTCCGAACAAGCGCGGGGAAATATTATCGGATCCAATAACGGAAGGCCGAAGTACCCGCAACCGGTAGGATATCACGGCGAAAATCTCGGCACGTATCAACAAGAGACTGACTAATTAGCAAATCACAAGATTTATTACCTTTTATAGAATTGTACCTAAAGCAGGACTCCCCTACTATATAAAGGGGTCTAATTCTTTGTAATGGATGGTAACACGCATCCTAAAAGCATTATAATATTATTTTCTTTCTGCAAGCTATTATTCTTCTGTATTTGACATTATTTGGATCATATTCAGTTCGAGTGAGGTCTATTTCTCAAGGCTATAATTATTCAAGTCACACGGTTTGAATTTACTTTATTATTGTTTGCTTTACTTATAGTTCAATCTATTTCTTTGTGTCAAATTAATCCACGTATCCTTAAAACTACTTATAAATTTAATTATTATCCGATTTTGAGGGTAAACAGTTTGGCGTCCACCGTGGGGCTAAGGATAATAGTGGTTATTTGATACAAATTTCCATAACACACACTATTTTTCATTTGTTCTTTGAAGTGTCTTTGATTCCAGGCTAAAATACAAAAAATGTCAAACTCTCAATAAGCACCTCTGCATGTTAATAACGAGTCCGGTCACCAAGGTGAAATTAACAACATAGGGCCCGGTAACGAGATACTGCCTGCTGATCCCGCTCGAATTTCGATCGCAAATCTGATCGACGCTAATTCGCATGTGGCTATCGATGCAAATTTGCCTACCGACCCCGAAAATAGCGTTCGTGGTGGAGCTCAATCAGTAACTCGGAACACACAAAACATTGAAGGAGACGGGATCAACCTACGAATGATCTTCGAAATGTTTCAGGCTCAACAGGTGGCGATAGCTCAGTTACAGAACCAAAGCCGTGCACCAAGCAGGGCTGAGCCCGATCCTCCCCGGGAAGTTACCCGCAGGGATGAATCGGTTGTAGAAAGGTGAAACGCACATGAATCGGGGGCTAGCTCCAAAATTATAAAGATGCTTGAGAAGATGACAAAACGGATAGAATCAGGGGAGAAGAAGATCGAGGATAACGACAAAAAGGTGAAAACTTACAATTCCAGGGTAGACCAAATCCTAGGAGCACCTCCGATATTGAAGAGCCTAGATTCCAGGAAGTTCGTACAAAAACCCTTTCCTCTGAGTGTGGCTCCGAAGCCGATCCCCAAAAAATTCCGTATGCCTGAGATTCCTAAGTACAACGGAACAACTGACCCAAACGAGCACATCACTTCATACACATACGCCATCAAAGGAAACGACTTGGAGGATGATGAGATCGAGTCCGTCTTACTGAAGATATTCAGAGAAACCTTGTCAAAGGGAGCCATGATATGGTATCACAACTTACCCCCTAATTCTATTGACTCATTTTCTATGCTTGCAGACTCTTTTGTGAAAGCACACGCTGGGGCTATTAAGGTCGAAACCAGAAAATCAGATCTCTTCAAAGTGAGGCAAAAGGATAATGAAATGCTCAGAGAGTTCGTATCTCGATTTCAAATAGAATGGATGGACCTGCCACCGGTCGCTGATAATTGGGTTGTTCAAGCTTTTACTCAGGGACTTAATATTCGAAGCTTGGTGGCTTCACAGCAGCTGAAGCAGAACTTAATAGAATATCTGGTTGTTACATGGGCCAACGTACATAACTGGTATCAATCGAAAATCGGAGTCGAAGATGATCAACTTAGGGTCTCTTCGGGATCTATTTATCCAGTCAGAACCTTCGACAGAGTCAAGAGAGAGAGAGATCGTGAACCGAGGCCAAATAGGGATAGGTATCAACATATAATGGAGATTGGAGAAGCAGCGGGTCCGGGCGAAACCCCATGGGAAATGAAAGGAGGAACGACCGAGGTCAAAGCAGTCAGGGACTTATGACCAAAAATGGCCTCGACAGGTTTAAAGATGCACCAAGGCTATCGGAATACAACTTTAATGTCGATGTTGCCGCCATTGTATCGGCTATCGGGCGCATCAAAGATACCAAATGGCCTCGACCCCTACAGTCCAACCCAAAGGGATCCTAATCAGATGTGCAAATATCACGGCACTCATAGTCACAGGACGGAGGATTGTTGACAGCTTAGAGAGGAAGTAGCTCGTCTATTCAACAATGGGCACCTTCGGGAGTTCTTGAGCGACCGAGCCAAGAATCATTTTAGGATCAGGGATTCTAACAAATAGGCAGAACAAGAAGAACCTCAACACGTCATTAACATGATCATCGGAGGAGCTGATATCCCACATGGGCCGATGTAGAAACGCACCAAAGTATCCATCAATAGGGAAAAACAAATTCGGGACTACATACCGGAAGGAACTTTATCTTTCAATGATGAATATGCAGAAGGGATTATGTAACCCCACAATGATGCACTGGTAATATCTGTACTCGTAAATAAAATTCGGGTTAAACGTGTGTTAATTGATCCAAGTAGCTCGGCCAACATCATTCGATCGAGGGTCGTAGAACAACTCGATTTGCAAGACCAAGTCGTGCCTGTAGTTCGATTTCTAAACGGATTCATCATGCCTAGCGAGACCACTAAAGGCGAAATAATATTACCAGTAAACACCGCCAGGACCATCCAGGAGACCAAATTTTATATGATCGAAGGGGACATGAGATACAACGCTCTATTGGGAAGGCCATAGATCCACAACATGAGGGCGGTGCCTTTGATGCTACATCAAGCATTGAAATTCCCAACACCTGACGGAGTTAAAACAGTCTACGGGGAACAACCGGTTGCAAAAGAAATGTTCGCGGTTGAAGAGGTGACATCAGCATCTATAGTTTCAACATCGAAGGGCCCCAAACTAGGTGGTCAAAAATAGGGCAAAATAGCAATCATTGATACCATTTTCGGTAGATTCTAACAAACAAGGGGAAGTTGAGGATGATGATTATGGGATTCCCAGATCTTTTATAGCCCCCGATGATTTCGACGCCACTAAATCAACGGTCGAGGAACTGGAACAAGTCATATTGCTAGAAAACTTGCCCAATCGAAAGGTGTACCTGGGCATGGGGCTAAGCTCCGAGCTCAAGGAAAAGCTCATTCAATTTCTTATAACTAACAAAGATTGTTTTGCTTGGTCCCAGCTCGATATGACATTTATCCCACCGGAGATAACCACTCACAAGCTGAGCATGGACCCGAAGTTTCATCTGGTTAAACAAAAGAGGAGACCCAGTCCGAGATCAAGCATACTTTCATCAAGGATGAGGTATCTAAACTTCTTAAAATAGGGTCTATTCGGGAGGTCAAATACCCGGATTGGTTAGCAAATGTAGTGGTAGTCCCTAAAAAGGGAATAAATTAAGAATGTATGTAGACTATAAAGATTTGAATAAAGCATTCCCCAAAGACTCTTTTCCTTTACCCAACATCGATCGTATGATCGATGCCATGGCCGGCCACGAGACCCTTAGTTTTCTCGACGCCTATTCCGGATACAACCAAATACGGATGTACCCGGGTGATCAGGATAAACTTCCTTCATCACTAATTATGGCACGTACTATTATAACGTAATGCCGTTTGGATTAAAAAATATTGGTGCCATATACCAACGCTTAGTAAATCGGATGTTCGAGAAACAAATAGGAAAATCAATGGAGGTTTACATTAATGACATGTTAGTTAAGTCCCTATGATCAGAGGACTATTTAAGACATTTGCAGGAAACATCCAATATACTGAAGCAGTACAACATGAAGCTAAACCCAAAAAAATGTGCGTTTGGAGTAGGGTCGGGTAAGTTCGTAGGATTTATGGTATCCAATCGGTGAATCGAGATCAATCTTGATAAGATCAAAGCCATCAAAGATATCACGGTCATGGACAACGTAAAGGCCGTGCAAAGATTAACCGGGCAAATAGCCGCCCTGGGGCGATTTATTTCTAGGTCATCCGACAAAAGCCACCGATTCTTCGCACTGTTGAAGAAGAAGAACGACTTTTTGAGGACCCCGGAATGCCAACAAGCTTTGGATGAACTCAAAAGGTATTTATCGAGCCCGCCCTGCTTCACACAATGAAGGCGGACAAACAACTGTACTTGTACTTGGCGGTCTCGGAGATAGCGGTAAGTGGAGTCCTAGTTCGGGAAGAGCAAGGTATGCAATTTCCAATTTACTATGTTAGTAGAACCTTATGTGAGGCCGAAACTAGGTACCCTCACCTGGAAAAACTAGCGCTCGCTTTTTTAAGCGCCTCTAGGAAGCTAAAATCATACTTCCAATATCATCTTATATGTGTCGTAACTACTTACCCATTGAGGAAGGTTATGCATAAGCCCGAACTCTCGGGCCGACTGGCCAAATGGGCCATAGAAATAAGTGAATATGATATTAAGTATCGACCTCGGACTACGATTAAGTCTCAAATTTTGGCAGACTTTGTGGCCGACTTTACACCGGCCCTGATACCCGAGGTCGAAAGAGAGTTAATGATTACTCAGGAACTTCCTTGGAAATCTGGAACCTCTTCACGAACGACACCTCAAACGCAAAAGGGTCCGGACTTGGCATCGTATTAAAGCCACCAACAGGTAATATAATTAGACAATCTATTAAGACTATGAAATTGACTAACAATGAGGCCGAATATGAGGCCATGATTACAGGCCTTGAACTATCCAAGAGCTTGGGGACAGAAGTGATCGAAGCCAAGTGTGACTCCCTCCTTGTGGTAAACCAAGTCAATGGAACATTTGAGGTCAGAGAGGAACGAATGCAAAGATACTTGGACAAATTACAAGTGACATTACATCGGTTCAAAGAATGGACTTTGCAACACGTACCTCAGGATCAAAATAGCGAGGCCGATGCCCTCGCTAACTTGGGGTCATCTATCGAAGACGACGAGTTCAACTCTGGAGAAGTCATACAACTTATGAGATCAATAGTGGAAGAAGGCCACGCCGAGATCAACTCGACTAGCCTAACTTGGGACTACAGGAATAAGTACGTAGAATATCTCAAATCCGGTAAACTGTCCTCGAATCCAAAAGAGTCAAGGGACCTGCGTACAAAGGCGGCCCGATTTAGCCTGTTCGAAGACGGAACCTTGTTCAGAAGAACATTTGATGGCCCACTTGAAATATGTCTTGGGCCGGGCGATACCGAGTATGTTTTGAGGGAAATCCACGAAAGTACCTGTGGAAATCATTGGGGCACCGAATTGTTGGTTCAAAAAATAATCAGAGCCGGTTATTATTGGATCGACATGGAAAAAGACGCAAATGAGTTCATTCGAAAATGTGATGAATGCCAAAGACATGCTCCGATGATCCATCAACCCGAGGAGCTGGTCCTCTCAGTTTTATCACCATATCCGTTCATGAAGTAGGGAATGGACATTGTTGGCCCTCTTCCATGGGCACCCGGTAAGGCTCAATTTATATTATTTATGACTGACTATTTTTCTAAGTGGGTTGAAGCACAGGCGTACGAGAAGGTCAAGGAGAAGGAAGTTATCGAATTCATTTGGGACCACATCATATGTCAGTTCGGAATGCCATCCGAAATCATATGTGACAATGGGAAACAATTTATCGGCAGCAAAGTGACCAAGTTTCTCGATGATCATAAGATCAAACGGATCTTGTCAACACCTTATCACCCTAGTGGGAACGGACAAGCCGAATCGACCAACAAAACCATAATCCAAAACCTCAAAAAGAGGTTAACCGACGCCAAAGGAAAGTGGAAGGAAATCCTACCCGAAGTCCTTTGGGCATACCATACGACCTCAAAGTCCAGTACCGGGGCCACCCCATTCTCATTGGTTTACGGCACCGAAACTCTAATATCGGTCGAAGTCGGAGAGCCAAGTATTAGATTCTGATATGCAACAAATGAATCTAATGACGAGGCAATGGCTACGAGCTTGGAACTATTGGATGAAAGGCGCGAAGCCTCCCTTGTCCGGTTGGCCGCCCAAAAGCAACGGATCGAGAGATATTACAATAGAAGGGCCAACCTTCGATACTTCAACGTCGGGGACTTAGTGCTAAGAAAGATCACACAGAACACCCGAAATACGAGAAAGGAAAAGTTGGGACCAAACAGGGAAGGACTGTATCATATCGTCGAATTCACTGGAAAAGGATCCTACAGGTGAACAACTACCGAGCAATTGGAATATAACTCACCTAAAATGATATTACTGCTAAGGTACGACCCCATTCATTTTCTTTTTATTTATATTTCGAACTAACACTCGCAGGTGACCGACAAGGAGTAGTACAAAGTTTTAGGTCTGAAAGCACGCGTTGCACTCTTTTTCCCTTGAACCGGTTTTGTCCCAAATGGGTTTTTCGGTAAGGTTTTTAATGAGGCAACAATGGATCGTTCTAACTTAGAATCAAAGACCGATCACGAATTGGTGTCGAAGATCACATTAACATTATCCGAAGCTTTTCTCTATGATCAACTTCGAATACTGGGGGGCATTACCCTCAGATATCGACTTTAGCAAGGAAATTACTTAGTGATGGAAGGGTCTCGAAAGGTAGGATTTATTGTAAGGGACAAACGGTCAAACGAACCATACTCGCATAGATTGCTCGAGCCCTAACATAAAGCATGTACGCATGTATGATTATTTTACACAAGAATAAAGAGAAGTTTCTTCCTTTCAATCATCTTGTCTTTTAAAAATTTCTTATTTATATTTCTTAAGGAATTCCCTGCTTCCGATTCCCTAAAGTTAACGAGCCCAAGGGCCTCTTTAACTTGAGATCGAACAATCACTCTCTCACTCGGGGATTGCCGTCCAAAAACAAACTCGAACGGTCCAAGCTATGATACCTTGGGGGCATAAGACCTATTAGGCAACCCCCGAATTTTAAAGGCCATAACCATCCCCACTCGGGGACTGGTATCTTAGGCAAGACTGGATAACTCGAGAATAAGGGTGGCAAGTGGGCCAGTCTGGGTCCGGGACCGCGGGCCAAATGGGCCAGAATCGGTAGGACCGGTATTCGTGGGCCTGGTTTGGGATCCTGTGCCGGTTCTACAATTGGGACCGCTAGGACCGGGACCGGACCCGTCCTTGGTGGGCCAAACGGTCCCAACGGCCAAATTTCAAAAACAAATATCTATCCGTTGGGCAATTTAAAATCTGGTCGTTGGTTGTCGCAAAATAGTCGTTGGCTATTTACAAAATAGCCATTTAACCCCCTAAATTTGTTTTAACCCCAAACCTTTTATAATTATACTTTTTCCCTATTTTCAACTATAAATATCCCCTCATTCTTTTATTTTTCTTACAAAATAATCAATCTATCACAATCTCTCTCTAATTTTCTTCTATAATTACTACTATTGTTTACTTTATTGTTATAATTTGTGAAAAAATTGTGAAGTTGGTGAATTGAAGTCTTCAAGTCTTCAACGATAATCAATTTTCAACAAGTTGTTCGTCAATTCGGTAAACTCGTTCCAACTCTTAAGTTTTAATATTATAGCTTTGTTTGTTTTATTTATTTTCTATTACTTGATTAATTAAGATGGCTTTCTTAAAAAACAATTTTGGTAAAAATAAGGGAAAATCCAAGAGTGGCGAATCTAGTGCTCAATCTGTTCCTCCTCCACTGCCCCGGGCTCCCTAAACCAAACCACATATCTGTCCTACACCTGCTATTCTTGATAGCGATAATAGTTTATTACAATTTACTGAGAGTCAATTTTTCTATAATATTGGAGCTGGTGAACAATTATACCATGAATTAATGAATGCTCTTTATTCTAATCTAACTATTGATGAAAATGATGATGAGAAAATAGATTTTGATAAAACTCAACTGAATGATGATACACCCATTAGTCCTTGTAATGACCCAACAGGTCGTTTTAATTTTTAGAACCCCATTCCCTAAAATAAAACTCCCTGAATGTGCTTTTAATGATTTATGACTTACGGGGATAATTGGTTCGGAATTTGAAAGTGTTTGGGTTGAAATCGGACACTACTAAAAAATCAGGTTTTAACGACGGATAAATTATGTAGCTAAATAGAATAATCCATCGCAAATATCATTTAGCGACAGATTAGCAATGGATTATCAAGAAATTGTGTTAGCTACGCGCATTTTAACGATAGATTAGCGATGACGTTCGTAGCTAATTCCAGTTTATTTTGTAGTGGGAACACTTGTTTCCTTAAGTTGGCTTTAAAAGGCCAAGTTTAATGTTGGTCAACATTTTGAGAAAATGACCCCAGAATCTGGATTTGACGGTTCCAATAGGTTTGTATGATGATTTCGGACTTGGGCGTATGTTCGAATCGGGCTTTGGATAACCCGGGAGCGTTTTGGCGCTTAATAGTAAAATTTAACTATTTGAAGGTTTAAAGTTCTTTAAATTTTGTTTGGAATAGGTTTTGGAGTAATCGAGGTCTGTTTTGCATTCCGAGTCTGGGAATAGCTCCGTATAGTGATTTAAGACTTGCACGCAAAATTTGGTGTCATTCCGAGTAGTATAAGTATATTTCGGCTCATTCGGAGCACGTTTGAAGAATTTGAAATTTTTAAGTTGAATCAGTTTGGTTTGAGGTGTGATTCTTAGTTTTGATGTTGTTTTACACGTTTTGAGGATTCGAGCAAGTCCGTTTTATGATTTCCAACTTGTTGGTATGTTCGGGCGGGGTCCCGAGGGGTCCGAGTGTCAATCGGACGAGGCTCGGACCAAGTTGGAAATTGGGAACCAAAACTGAAGCTCCCAGCTACTGTCAGAATCGCACCTGCACTTGGCTAGCCATAAGTGTGATACTCGCAGGTGCGGCAGTAGCTCGCAGAAGCGGGTAATTTCCACAGGTGCGAAGGATTGGGCGCAGAAGCGGAAGCGCAGGTGCGGTCCTTTGGGCGCAGGTGCCGAGTCAGTCTGAGAGGGGAATCTCGCACCTGCGAGGCTCTTTTCCGCAGATGCGGAATCGCAGGTGCAGGTGAGCCTCTGCAGGTGCGGAAATCACTGTTGGGCAGAACCTTAAAACGGACGAAGCTCAGTCCATTGTTAGTCCGTTTTTCTTCCATTGTTGGGCGATTTCAGAGCTTTTGAGAGGGGATTTCAACAAGCAACTTGGAGGTAAGTTAATTCTACACACCTTGAGTTAAATACATAGATTATGGGTAGATTATAACTAGTAAATATTAGAAATCAAATGTTTAGATGAAAAACCTAGATTCTTATAAAAACGAGATTTTAACCACGAAAATGGTTATGAAATTGGATAGAAATTATATATTTGAGTTCTTGAGATTATGGGTAACGTTTTCATCCGAGAATTTTCGAAATTCGGGCACGTGGGCCCAGGGTAAAGTTTAGAAATTTTATCATTTTTGGGTTGGGTAATTTATTTAATAGCCTAAATTCGAATTATTGAACATGTATTAATTATTTTGTATAACATTTGGATAGTTTTGGATTTTTCGGCATCAAATTGAGAATTTAACACGACGTGGTAATCGGAAAGTGGACTTTGAGACAAGGTAAGTCTCTTGTCTAATCTTGTGAGGGGAAAATTAACCCATAGGTAATTAAAGTAATAATTGTTGCTAATTGTGGGGGCTACGTATGCACGAGGTGACGAGAGTCCGTGCGTAGCTACTATTAATGCTAAAGTCTGGGTAATTTAGGACTCACAACATGAATTACTTGTGCAAATTGCATTCTTTGTTTAATTATGGAATAATATTAAAGATGAAAATCTCATATGCTTAATTTTCTGCTTAAATTAATTAATTGTTAAAAATAATTGTTCATCCTCTCAAATTGATCTTATAATAAATATACTCTCCTTCCGGAGGTACATAAAAAAGTGTCCTCCTTTATTGCACAGCGGGTTAAACGTCTTGGCAGGATAGATGTATCTATGGATCATGCCGCACGTCCCTCGGCAGTGTACACGACACTCTGGATCGGGTCGTACGGCCTCAGCAAAAATCGTGCTTAATAATAATAATTACATGATACTTTGATAGTTTATTGCAGCTTGCGAAGCTAATTGATAAATTGAAATCTTTGAAATTTAAAGAATTATTATCCCTGTTTGTTAAGGAATTATTGTTATTCATATAAATGAGACTAATTGATAAATTAGAAATTTATTAAAATTGAAGCTATTTAACTGATATATTGGGAATTGTTGCATTTGAAGGAATTTAATTATGTCTGCTGGTTAAATAAATTATTGTTATATTTTGTGAATCATGCTGATTTAGATATTCTAGTTTTATTTCAATTATTATTATTGACCCATAGTGAGTGTCAAAGTCGGGCATCTCGTCTCTACCACTTCGAGATTTGGCTTGATACGTACTGGGTACACGTTGTTTACGTACTTATACTACACTTGCTACACTTTTTGTGCAAGACCTGAGGCAAGTACTAGTGGGGGACCTATCGTCTTACACCCACGTTATCCAGGGGCATAGTGGTGAGCTGCCTTTCTGAGCCGTTCTGCAGCTACTAGTGTCTCTCCTTATATTTTTATTCTGTCTATTTTTATTCCAAACAATATTTGAGGTTTTGTATAATCTACTAGATGCTCATATACTTGTGACACCAGGTCTTGGCACACACCTTGGTAGAATTGAGAGTTGATTATTTATCTTGCCAGGAAAAAAAAATAGAATTACACGAAAAAAGTTTAAAGAATGATTGATATATTTTAATTTATTAGTTGTCTTGCCTAGCTATAAATGTTTGGCGCCATCATGACCTATAGGTGAAATTGAGTCGTGACAACATGGTATCAGAGCACTAGGTTCACGTAGGTTTCACAAGTTATAAGCAGACCTAATAGAGTTTTGCGGATCGGTACGGAGACGTCTGTACTTATCTTCGAGAGGCTATAGGGTATTAGGAAACTACCTTTCTTCATATTCCATCGTGCAATTAATGTAGTACTAAATATCCTTCTCTTATTCTCTCACAAATGGTGAGAGCACGCTCTAATGCTGTTTCATACCAGGGAAGAGCTACTTCCCCAGTTGCTAGAGGCCGAGGGAGGGCTCCAGACCGTGGTAGAGGGCGAGGACATCCCAGGACTGTTCCAGTTATGCTGCCAGTGGGTCTAGCAGAGAATTCTATTATTGAGGAACAGGGTGAGGTTCCTGTGGCAGAGCCAGCTCCGGTGGATTTCACATATGCACCGGGATTCCATGATATTATGGGTCGTATATTGCGGCTCATGGACCTATGACTCAGGCCGGTTTATTTACGGTAGACCCAGCCATATCTCAGGCGGGCGGGGAAGCACAGACCCCTACCGCACAGGCTCATGGACAGACAACTGGTATATATCAGACCCAGGGTTCACTACCCGTGGGTGGAGCCTAGCCAGTGGCAGTAGCTACACTTGAGCCCAGTCCAGCTGCAGCTGCTGATCCTCAGAAACTATTGGACAGATGGACTAGACTACATCCTCTTGTCTTTGGGGGTGAGAAACATGAGGACACCCAAGACTTCATTGATTGGTGCAGGGACAGACTACACAACATGAGGATATTGAAGTCTCATGGGGTAGACTTTGCTACTTTTCAGCTAGAGGGCAGAGCCCGTAGATGGTGGCAGTCTTATGTTCTTGGCAGACCAGCAGATTCTCCTCCCATGACTTGGGACAGGTTCACCCGTATCTTCCTGGACAGGTATATTCCACCCTCCCAAAGGGAAAAGTTGCGATTTCAGTTTGAGCAGCTCCAGCTGGGTCAGATGTCAGTGACCGATTATGAGGCAAGGTTTTCTGAGTTATCTCGCCATGCACTTATGATACTTCCTACTAAGGTGGAGAGAGTGTGGAGGTTTGTTGCGGGTTTACATACTAGCATTCAGGCCACTATGGCTTGAGAGGTAGAGTGTCACGACCCAAACCGATGGGCCGCGACGGGCACACGGTACCTTACTCAACCGAGTACCAACGTAATGTAACTTTCGTATCATACTATCATAAGTAATTAAGATGGAGAGGATGTTGTGAGATAAGTATAATAAAACATGAGGAAATACTTAATATAGGGTGACCCAACTTGATATACCGACTTATACATATGACATACTAGCCTATAAGGCCATACCAGTATCCGTATATATGAAATTAGTCAACAAGCCTCTAAGAGTACATAAATATCATAAAGGTCGGGACAGAGCCCCTCCATACCAAACAATACACGTCTAAATCATACTGACCAAACAAGCAGCTCTGAAGCAAATAGAGCGCACCAATACCTTCCGCTGAGCTGATAGCCTATTTGGAGGACTCTCGACCTATCTATCGGGACCTGCGGGCATGAAATGCAGCGTCCCCGGGAAAAAGGGACGTCAGTATAAATAAAGTACCGAGTATGTAAGGAATAAAAATCAGTAAATCATAGACATGAGAGAAACATAGAGTAAAAGACTCGACATATAAATCTGAATATATCTGTGAATCATTTAATATTATAATGTCATGCATATGCATATAAATGCCATACCATGCATAGATATATGCGTTCATAACATCATCAAGCCTCTGAGGGCATCTTATCATATCATCTAGGCAACTGTTGGCAAATCATTAACGTATACCAGCTGATCAGGTGGTGGTGCATATATAACACCATAACCTTTTCCCATATCCCATATATATATATATATATATATATACGCATATATAACGCCTTCTGTTCATGGGTCAATATACATGTATACATGCATAAGAAATCCGTTAATAAGATTTCTCGAATATCATAAACTCCATATGCCTTTCGGACAAACTTTATCAAATACGTATTTTTCTGAGACCTATAAATAGAGGATATAATAATAATTCATATGGGAAATCAACAATATAGACATCCCTTGTATTTCTATGAATAGAGTCATTTATGAAAGTTGCGTATTTTGCTCGTTTCGTTTGTATTATTTGGATCATGCCAAAAAGAAAGAAGGGATAGCCTTAACATACCTTAACTCCGTTGAGTCCTTAATACCTTCCAAGAAATTCTTCAAACAACTCGATTCAATCTACCACACCATAAGGAGATTCAAAATCAGTGCTGAGTAAAGGCTAAGTCCACAACTTAAACTATTAGCTCGTTTACGTAAATTTGGGCAGCATCTCCCCTGTAACTAGGCCCTCCTCCAATACTATATACTAACAACAACAACAACACAATAATAACAACATGTAAGCATCATTTTCCAGCCTTATCTCCATCACAATATACCACAAAATATCCCACACACCTAATCACTTCATACAAAAAAACGACAATCAAAGTAGTGTCAAACAACTAAAAACAATGTAACGACGAACGATCAGCCCACCATTCCGTTATTATGTTGTGTTTCTACACACCATTTGTCCTCCAAAAATCCACTAAATAGTAGAAAAATATACAGCCCAAAGGAAACACAAAACAGCCCACAAAACAGTCCATTACAAGTCAAATAACCCGAACTCACGGCTTCCGATCACCGTCCCGTGAGTTCTAACTATTAGAAAACGAATTTATGAACCTTCCTTGATATTTAAGCACTTAAATACAGAAATTAGAAATTTTATTAACTATTAAATACATTCCAAAACTCAAACTACAAAGAAAGAGAGAGGCGATATAGATATACTTACGTCGTAGAGATCGTTCTGATGTTATCGCTTCTCGATTTCGTACCCGGGATGTTAGTATTATTTGAAGAACTATTGGAGAGCTCAAAGACAGGTTTTATGGAGTTCTCTGGTCAGGTTCTATGTAGAAATGAAGAGAGAGACGAGTTAATACATATATATCAACTTTTGAAAAGTCAAAAGGTGCTACCTTGGCACCCCCTCATTTATCCATCTTCCGATGCTTATATCTTTTTATCCGGGTGGCATATGAATGAACGGTTAAGTGCGTTGGAAACCATATTCCAAGACCTTAAATTTGGTATATAATATGTCCCAAAAATACCTCATATAGCATCCTAAATATATTTCCCAAAAAGCTCTGTTACAGGGCAAATCCTTAATCGGTGTTTCCGCAACTTTAATCCGATTTTTCCCAAACTTCATATTTTCTATACAAACATCATATATAGCAATATTATGACTTTAAAATTATTTAAATCATGATTAACAAGTCTCATATTCATTACATCATATTGGGACGCACAGGGTGTAGCAATCTTGCCCCCTTAGAAACATTCGTCCTCGAATGTTAAACTCCCAGAAATCTATAAAAATTTTAGCAGAGTCTCCTCTGTAACGGTACTACTACCAACCTGTCACACATAAAACCTAACAATACAAAGCCACACAGGGCTACAATCATCAATAACATCAATGGCCTCACACGACCAATAACAATAACTAACATAAGAGTCAAGTACCATATACGTACCTAAAGGTTGTGATGTCTCAGTCTGATCCTCCTTAGTAAGTGGAAACAAGTGAGGATACCTAGTCTTCATTTCTTCTTCAGCTTCCCAAGTCATCTACTCCACATTATTATTAATCCAAAGTACTTTAATCAAAGCTACATCCTTAGTTCTTAATCTCCAAACTTGTCTATCTAGTATAGCAATGGGAGATTCCTCATATGATAGCTGCTCTGTAATCTGAACATCGTCAACTGGAATGACTTTAGAGGGATCTCCAATACACCTATGGAGCATAGACACATGAAAGGCTGGATGTATATACTCCAATTTGGAAAGCAAGTCTAACTCATATGCTACTAAGCCTACTCTACGTATAATCTTATAAGGTCTAATGTACTGAGGGATAAGCTTTCCTTTCTTACTAAATCTCATAACGTCTTTCACTGGTGATACCTTTAGGAATACCCAGTTGTGTACCTGAAACTCCAAGTCTCGTCGTTGATTATTTGCATAGGACTTCTGACAACTTTGAGTTGTTAATAGCCTTTCCCGTATAAGCTTAATCTTCTCAACTGCCTGTTGTACCAACTATGGTCCTACTAACTTAGTTTCCCCAACCTCGAACCATCCAATAGGTGACCTATACTTCCATCCGTAAAGATCTTCGTATGGACTCATCTGAATGCTGAAATGATAACTATTATTATATGTGAACTCAATAAGTGGAAGATGATTATCCCAAGCTACCCCTGAAGTCCATCACACAAAGCTCGTAGCATATCCTCCAGTGTCTGAATAGTACGCTCAGCCTGACCGTCTCTCTAGGGATGAAATGGTGTACTAAGACTTACCTGAGTCCCCAATCCTTTTTAGAAGGACCTCCAGAAATTAACTGTAAACTTAGCACCTCTATCTGAGATAATAGATATAGGGACACCATGAAGTCGTACTATCTCCCTAATGTAAAGCCTCTCATAATCCTCTGCTGAGTAAAAAGTCCTGACAGACAGAAAATGGGCTGCTTTTGTAAGTCTATCGATAATAATCCATATAGCATCGAACTTATGTTGGGTACAAGGTAAGCCTATGATGAAATCTATATTAATCACTTCCCATTTACAAGTCAGAATCTCTATAGCCTGTAATAATCCATAGGGTTTCTGATGCTTAATCTTAACCTGTTGATAATTTGGGCACTGAACAACAAACTTTGCTATATCCTTCTTCATTTCGTCCCACCCGTATATTCCCCCGATATCAATGATACATTTTCGTAGCTCCTATATAAATAGAATAACGAGAATAGTGAGCTTCTCCCATAACTTGCTGGCGCAGCAACCCTGCCACATTAGAACACATAATTGACCTCGATATCTGAGGGCTCCATCTCATGTAATTTCAAATGGTGTATTCTCCTTTTGAGGTGATGTATCTATATAATGAGCTAGCACATGATCCTCATACTGGCGTTTCTTCACTTCAGTTACTAAAGTGGATGTTGCCGTGTCCTGAATAGTAACTCTGGTATCAGCTGAGTCTAGGGGTGGGCATCGGTCGGGTCAGTTCGATTATGAATATTATCGGTTTAGCATATCGGTTATCGGTTTACAAATATGATAAATCGATAACCAAACCGATAATATATTAGTTATCGGTTATCAGTTAATCGGTTATCGATCATTATCGGTTCGGTTATCGGTTTACAAATATGATAAATCGATAACCAAACCGATAATATATTAGTTATCGGTTATCAGTTAATCGGTTATCGATCATTATCGGTTCGGTTATCGGTTTACAAATATGATAAATCGATAACCAAACCGATAATATATTAGTTATCGGTTATCAGTTAATCGGTTATCGATCATTATCGGTTCGGTTATCGGTTTACCGAATAAGATAACTTAATCTAGAGTTAAGCAAAAAAGAGAAGAGTAAAATAGTTTTAAAACTCATTTCTGGCCACAACTAAAACAGTTTTATAAAACAGTTTTATATCAGTTCTGGATAGTAGACATAACTAATTGTGCTAATCTTCCTGCTAGCTTTGACTTAATCTGACCCCTGCAATACAGTTGTTGTATCACATGTCTTACAAATTGTGCTAAAATAGTTTTATATCGACAACTAATATTCAACGTAATCAACACTGCATTGAACAAAGAATCTGCAACAAACATAATCAAACACTACATTGAACAAAGAATCTGCAACTAATATTCAACATAATGTTGCTGCTACAACTTTCCTGTTTCCAACGCTACAAACATCAATATAATGTTTCTGCTAACCATAAAATTTGCAACTAATAGTTCAACACTACAAATAGTTGTCCAATTGTTTGAAAGAGTAGGGATGACATCGATAGAATCAAACACAACTAATAGTTCAAACACATTAATAACAATACAAAGTAGTAGCAATTTCACCTTAAGATTAACAAGTCCAAACATAGTACTAATAGTTCAAATTCAAGTTAACAAGACAACAACTACTCAATCCTTATAGGCTTCACCAAATTGCGCTCCAAACAATACTCAACATGCCTCATTAAGTACTTAGTACCAGTTTCTCATGCATTGTAACATAAAACAAGATGACAATGACTACATCTTACTTTCCACCATCCATCATCACCTTCTTCAATCCTTTTATAGTGACTCCAAACATGTGAGATAACTTTAAGACCCCAAAGTCGAGGCATGGTTACACCTATTAAACATAAAAAGAAAACATATTAAGTCAAGTAATATTTGTAAACATACTATGTGTTATATAAGTTGAATAATTAACTTACCAAAGTTTTAACTCACAACTATCTAAGATTCTGCACATCATCATCGCAAGGTTTGTTTCCAAGTTTGGCAAAATCTATGAGAATATATATTAACAACTCAAACAGAAAAAATATTAAATTAACTATTTATAAAAATAATATACAATCAAATAAATTAAAATATTTCTACCTTGTTCTAGTTGCTCGAGAACATCTAAATCTTCCTCAACACTTACAGGTAATGGCTCACTCCGAAGCCAATCTTGAAGGCATACTAGAACTTCTACCAATTTAGGAGTCAATGAACTCCTAAATAAATCAAGAATACGCCCTCCAGTGCTAAATGAACATTCGAATGCAACACTTGAAATAGGAATAGATAACCCATATCGAGCCATCTCAGCAAGAATGGGGAATCTAGGTGAGTTTACTTTCCACCAAAGCAATATAAAAGAAATCAAGCAGCGAGGCAACATAATCTTAAAAAACAAATTGAAAGCTTGAAAAGTGTTGACACATTAGTTAACAGGAATTTGGAATACAAGAAAAAGAAAAGAGCAATGTAATGCATGGTTATTCCAATGCAATCTGATGCGTGGCTATAATTTCATAGTTTCGTACATTATGCGCCTTGCATTTTACATGCTTTAATGATTAATTACACTTTATTTGTGCATAATGAGGTTTATTTTATATGTAGGTGAATTGGAGATGAAAGTAGGGCAAAAGGGATACTTAAACGTTGAAAGTGTGCTTGAGAACAGTGAAAAGGAGAGACCTGGTGAGGCCAGCCAAAGGCCAGGCATTAGCCTGGCGAGGCCAGCCTAAGGCCAAGCTGGACCAGGCTTTAGCCTTGCGAGGCCAGCCAAATTCCAGGCGTTAGGCTGGCGACGCCAGGCCTGAGGCCAAGCCCAATCCGAGTTTTGAAGACTTAATTCGTTCCGGGTTTGACTAGGACTCGACCCACACGTTTAGGGTTTCTAATCAAATGTGTTACTATTGACTGCACACTGCAGTACCAGTAATTTCTTTTGATCGGTGAATGCAGTACCAGTAAGGTTCTATTTTCATGACAAAATCTTAAAAAACGAATTAAAAGAATCTAGACATAAGGCAACTGAACAAAATACATATTGGTTTTATCCTACACCTACTTTCTCTGTGATTTTACAATTAATATTCTCAGAAGTTTTTCATTCTTAAAGCTGATTCTACGATTTCCTAGACAATGAAGTTCCATGTAGACAATGAAGATGAAGCAACTAAAAACTTACACGAAGAATGAAGATGAAGCTGAAGAATGCGGCTGAGAAATGTGAACTGTGAAGCAATTGAAGAGTGAAGAGTCTGAACTCTTAAGAATGCGGCTGAGGCTGAGAAAGAATAGGAAAGAATGAAGCCCTAGCATATCTGCATATGTATATACTTAAGGGTAAAGTAGTAATTTCATTAATCCTTATTGGGTTATCGGTTAACCCAATAATAGAATTTCCAAACCAAGACCCGGACCGATAACCCAATAGTGAAAAAATTCTAAACCGTTACCGAACCGTTATCCCAATAACCCAATACCGATAACCCAATAAATAATTAACGGTTCGGGTTATCGGTTTTACCCGATATATGCCCAGCCCTACCTGAGTCCAGTAGTCGAACTCCAAGACTAGCTAGCTGATGAATCTCATGGGCTATCCCACACTTCTCTGGCTGTAAATATGACAGGATACCCATAGATCTACGGTTGAGGGCGTCGGCTACTACATTCGCCTTTCCTGGATGGTATAAAATATCAATGCCATAGTCTTTCAGTAGCTCCAACCATCTTCTTTGGTGTAAATTCAATTCCTTTTGATTAAAGATATATTTAAGGCTCTTATGATCCGTATAGATATCAACATGAATGAGATACAAATAGTGCGTCCATATCTTTAGTGCACGAATCACCGCTAACTCTAAATCGTGGGTCGGATAATTCTTCCTGTGCTTTCTTAGTTGTCTTTAAACATAAGCGATTACTTTTCATGGTCGTTCTACCACTTGTTGCATGAATACATGGCTTATCTCATTGCCCACAATTATTGGAATTTCCTGTAACTCATATGATCTCAAATATCATCTTTTGATTTATTTAGTTTTTTCGTTCATTAGCCATGATAGATGCCACTTTATTATGGAATGCATACAATGTTGTTGTGAGACTGTTGTTACAAGACCATTTCTTCCTTATGTCACTATGCTTAAGTTGAAGCCTTCTTCTTTATTCTCTCATCTAGTCTTTCTTTGTAGTACTTAAGAGAAATCCTTTGACTTCTGTAAAGCTGCGAGCTTATTACATCGTATACCCGAAAGAATTTTTGATATTCTTACTCGCCTATAATTATCCTTAATTACTTACCTCCGCGCCATTGTGCTCGTAAGATTGGTTCTTAATTGAAATTTTTGACTGCCTTCTCAGTGGCACCAGTTTTTATTTTATTTTTGTAACACTTATACGGTACCTCTAACAATACCAACTCCTATCTGAATATTTCTCAAGGATTACGATGTCATCATATTTGCGAGACTAAATTCCTTATGTTGGGTTTCACTATGTTTATCTTGCACAATCTGCTGATTTGTTTGTATCCTCTTGTTTAGCCATGGCTAGGCTCTTCCTGAATCAACTACTAACTACACGTTAGTCCATTCTCATATCTATATTCTACATAATCTCTCTTGGGTTATATCCTTTGTCTTAACTTATCCCGCACACTAGCTCCTTATGTATCCAGTGTTCATTTGCACTTGTTTATCAATAACATCTAGTGATGGAACCCTTAATGCATCTCCCCGTCATCATGCTTACATAATGTTCTGGAGTCGTATCATATCCGTAGGATCTGAATAAATGCAATCTCATTCCTTTCGCCTTTCTACCACATTCTTTCTTTACTATACCATAGTTACCTTAACCACATAACTCCGACTTAATACCATATCACACCATCGTCCCCCCTTTAGGGGAGTACTAACATTTATTGCTATGAAGATTTACCTATAAATGTTTCACCTCTTTATATTTGGCGTCCTTTAACATCTTCACAAACTCTTACTTGCCTTGCGGTAACCCTTCTGTACCGGAGATAATTTAATTTCTTGCACACAAAGGTGACACCTAGTGTAACTGGCACACTTAGTCCCTTAAGCTTAACTTTGCTCACAACGCTTGTTTTAGGGAAACGTCTTCCTGAATGACCTTTAAAAGTTATTTTTCTATTGTCCATTCAATTATCGCCGGAATGCGATCTTTGAAATTCTCACGATGTCAACTCTTATCAAATCCTTCGGTCCCGAATTCATGTTCAGTTTATCGTATTCACTAGCCCATACTAATTTCTATTACTCCAGGGTCTAACTTTTCCTTCTGGTAATCATGTATGAGTCACCAACTCATTTCTCGAAATGGGGACATGACTTTTTGGCTTATACTCTTTTATTGTCTCAAGGCATGTAACTTCTTGTATTTTACTTCACTTGACTATAGAATCTGTAGTCCTGTCATATTTTGATTTATCGTTATCATCCATTTATCACATCTTATGCTTCATTTACTTTCTTCTTATTCTCCTGCTAATATTTCTGTCTATCACCTTATTATGAAAACTTCTTCAAAACATTCTTTCACTTTTAGCCCCCCTTGATTCAACTCACTGGCTCTTCGGGTCGCCTAACACTCTCTCTTTACTAGGGACGAGAGCCATACAAAGTTAAATATTTATCCCTTCTAGGATTCCAATGCCAATCTTCTGAAGTTTTTGAACATTCTAGTATTCATATCTGATTATACTATTCTAGATTGCACCATCTGGGTATCTCACAAGGAGAACCATTACCATGTTTGCAATATCCCTCGAAAATGTGAGCTAATGATAACAATCCATCCACAATTTTGAGTTACTCTAACCCTAGCTGGATGCTGATATCCCATCCTTCTCTTAAATTGTATTTGTTAGCTCCCATGGGGCATAACTGAAATGGGTGTTGTCAAGTGAATATATCTTTGTTATTGTTGAAAGTAACTCGGAATGCTTATATTTCTCTACCTAAATTGTAAATACAGATAATCTTCACTAACTGGGATCCTTCTTCACCTAGCTTCTTTTACTTGTTGAAACTTGTATCTACCTTCTGATTCTCTCGTTGCTTTTTACCATATGGGTAGATAGATATTCATGCCTTAGGGCTTCTTATCAAAAGGATCACATGTCGTAGTACACACATATCTACTGAAGGCCTTACATTTACTCATCATAAGCATGACGCAAAATCGAGTTTCTAAAACTCAACTCTTCCATAGCCACATTTAATCTCTTACCAACTGTCTTTTTTTAGATGTAGATATCGTTGTATAACGAATAAAATAGAATTTAGGAATTTGAATTTCTTACAACTGAAGTCTACCACACGATCTAGATTAAGAAGCAAGTGTGACAATCCTAAATGCCTTGTAGGCTCCTGCTTATAAGTGTAGTGCACAACACTCCCATAAACAAGACTCTACTAGACACGGCTTGTAGACTCCCTGGGACATAACTGCTTTGATACCACTTCTGTCATGACCCAAACCGATGGGCCGCGACGGACACCCGATACCTTACTCAACCGAGTACCAACGTAACGTATCTTTCGTACTATCATAAGTAATTGATCCGGAGAGGATGTTGTGAGATATGTAGAATAAAACATGAGGAAATACTCAATATAGGGTGACCCAACTTGATATACCGACTTATACATATGACGTACTGGCCTATAAGGACATACCAGTATACGTATATATGAAATTTGTCTACAAGCCTCTAAGAGTACATAAATATCATAAAGGCCGGGACAGAGCCCCTCCATATCAAACAATACACGTCTAAATCATACTGACCAAACAAGCAACTCCGGAGCAAATGGAGCTCACCAACACCTTCCGCTGAGCTGATAGTCTATTTGGAGGACTCTCGACCTATCTATCGGGACCTGTGGGCATAAAACGCAGCGTCCCCAGAAAAAAAGGGACGTCAATATAAATAAAGTACCGAGTATGTAAGGAATAAAAATCAGTAAATCATAGACATGAGAGAAACATGAAGTAAAAGACTCGACATATAAGTCTGAATATATCTGTGAATCATTTAATATTATAATATCATGCATATGCGTATAAATATCATACCATGCATAGGTATATGCGTTCATAACATCATCAAGCCTCTGAGGGTATCCTATCATATCATCTCGGCCACTGTGGGCAAATCATTAACGTATACCAGCTGATCAGGTGGTGGTGCGTATATAACGCCATAACCTTTTCCCATATCCCATATACATGTAATATACGCATATATAACGCCTTTTGGTCATGGGTCAATATACATGTATAAATGCATAAGAAATTCGCTAATAAGATTTCTCGAATATCATAAAATCCATATGCCTTTCGGACAAACTTTATCAAATACGTATTTTTCTGAGACCCATGAATAGAGGATATAATAATAATTCACATGGGGAATCAAGAATATCGACACCCCTTGTATTTCTATGAATAGAGTCATTTACGAAAGTTGCGTATTTTGCTCGTTTCGTTTGAATCATTTGGATCATGCCAAAAGAAAGAAGGGATAGCCTTAACATACCTTAACTCCGTTGAGTCCTTAATACCTTCTAAGAAATTCTTCAAACAACTCAATTCAATCTACCACATCATAAGGAGATTCAAAATCAGTGCTGAATAAAGGCTAAGTCCGCAACTTAAACTAGTAGCTCGTTTACGTAAATTTGGGCACCATCTCCCCTATAATTAGGCCCTCCTCCAATACCATATACTAACAACAACAACACAACAATAACAACATGTAAGTATCCTTTTCCAACCTTATCTCTATCATAATATACCACAAAACAGCCCACACACCCTAATCACTTCATACATAAAACGACAACCAAAGTAGTGTCAAACAACTAAAAACAATGTAACGACGAACGACCAGCCCACCATTCCATCATTATGTGGTGTTTCTCCACACAATTTTTCCTCTAAAATTCCATTAATCAGTAGAAAAATATACAGCCCAAAGGCAACACAAAACAGCCCACAAAACAGTCCACTACAAGTCAAATAACTCGAACTCACGGCTTCCGATTACCGTCCCGTGAGTTCTAACTATTAGGAAACGAATTTATGAACCTTCCTTGATATTTAAGCACTTAAATACATAAATTAGAAATTTTATTAACTATTAAATACATTCTAAAACTCAAACTACAAAGAAAAAGAGAGGCGATATAGCGATACTTACATCGTAGGGATCGTTCTGATGTTATCGCTTCTCGATTTCGTACTCGAGATGTTAGTATTATTTGAAACACTATTGGAGATCTCAAATACAGGTTTTATGGAGTTCTCTGGTCAGGTTCTATGTAGAAATGAAGAGAGAGACGAGTTAATATATATATCAACTTTTGAAAAGTCAAAAGGTGCTAGCTTGGCACCCTCTCATTCGCCCATCTTCCGACGCTTATATCTTTTATCCGGATGTCGTATGAATGAAAGGTTTAGTGTGTTAGAAACCACATTCTAATACCTTCAATTTGGTATATAATATTTCCCAAAAATACCTCATATATCATCCGAAATATATTTTTCAAAAAGCTTTATTACAGGGCAAATCCTTAGTCGGTGTTTCCGCAACTTTAATATGATTTTTCCCAAACTTCATATTTTCTATCCAATTATAATATATATCCATATTATGAATTTAAAATTATTTAAATCATGATTAACAAGTCTCATATTCATTACGTCACCTTGGGATGCATAGGGTGTAACATTGAGATGGTTACTTCTTATGAGCTAGTCGTAGAGATAGCCCACATGATTGAGGGTGTACGTCAGCTTAACTGAGAGCAGGTTACTAGAAATAAGCGATTTAGGTATTCTGGAGAGGTCAGAGGTGTTCTGTCTGGGGGCAGAGGTCAGTTCGTGAGAGGGCACTCCAGCAGGCCCCCATATCCAGTACCACCGCCTCCTTGGGATGCTCCAGTGCGACCTTATTTCAGTGCTATACCAGAGAGTTCTTATCGACCACCAGCTATTCAGGGTCCTTCCAGTGGGTATTTAGGTCCCCCAGGGCCAGACACTTAGTCAACAGGCCATCGCACCAAAGAGTTGTTATGAGTGCGGGGATCCCAGTCATATACGGAGATTGTGCCCCAGGCTTCGGAGTAAACTAGTGCAACAGGGTTAACAGCCTATGATTACTGGACCAGTTGCTCCACCAATTGTCCGACCACCAATAGGTGGAGGACAGATGGGTAGGGGTCGTCCTAGAGGTGGAGGTCAGCTAGGCGAAGGCCAACCAGTTGGCGCTCCAGCTCGGTTCTATGCTTTTCCGGCCAAACCAGATACAGAGGCCTCAGTTGCTGTGATTAAAGGTATTATTTCTATTTGCGGCAAAGATGCCTCAGTATTATTTGATCCAGGATCTACGTATTCATATGTGTCATCTCTATTTGCTCCATTCCTGGGTGTTTCTCGTGAGCCCTTGAGTACTCCTATTTTTGTGTCCACTCTTGTGGGTGATTCTGTTATTGTGAACCAGATCTATCGGTCTTGTATTATTATATTATGTGATTATGAAACTAGAGCAGATCTCTTATTGCTTGAGATGACTATTTTGAAATTATTCTGGGCATGAACTGGTTATCTCCATATCATGCTATTCTAGATTGTCATGCCAAGACTGTTACCTTGGCTATTCCAGCATTGCCTAAGCTGGAGTGGAAGGGTTCGTATGTTAGTTCATTTAATCGAGTTATTTCTTTTATAAAGGCTCAACACATAGTTGAGAATGGTCATTTGGCTTATCTAGCCTATGTTCGGGATAATACTGCAGAGACTCTGGCTATTGATTCAGTGCTTGTAGTTCGGGAGTTCTCTGATGTATTTCCTTCAGATCTTCCAGGTATGCCACCTGATCGTGATATTGATTTTTGTATTGACTTGGCACCAGATACCCATCCTATATTTATCCCACAGTATCGCATGGCTCCGAAAGAATTGAAAGAATTGAAAGAACAGCTTGAAGAGTTACTAGCCAAAGGGTTCGTCAGACAGAGTGTATCGCCTTAGGGTGCACCGGTATTATTTGTGAAAAAGAAGGATGGAATGATGCGGATATGTATTGATTATCTCCAACTGAACAAAGTCACTATTAAGAACAAGTACCCTTGTCGCGTATTGATGATCTATTTGACCAGTTGTAGGGTGCTAGGGTGTTCTCTAAGATCGACTTGAGGTCGGGGAACCATCAGTTGAAGATACGGGATTCGGATGTTTCGAAGACTGCTTTCCGAACTAGATATAGTCATTATAAGTTTCTGGTGATGATGAACAGGGTATTCAGGCCATATATTAATTTGTTTGTCATTGTCTTCATTGATGACATCTTGATCTACTCGCGCAGTAAGGAGGAACACGAGCAGCATATGAGAGTAGTGCTTTAGATGTTGCGGGAATAAAAGCTATATGCTAAGTTATCCAAATGTGAGTTCTGGCTAGAGTCTGTAGCATTTCTGGGGCCTATTGTATCGGGCAAAGGTATTAAGGTTGATCCCAAAAAGATTGAGGCAGTTCATAATTGGCATCGTCCCACTTCGGCGACTGAGATCAGGGGTTTTCTGGGTTTAGTAGGTTATTATCGTCGGTTTGGGGAAGGTTTTTCATCTATTATAGCACCTTTGATCAAATTAACCTAGAAGGGTGCTCCATTCCGATGGTCCGATGATTGTGAGGTGAGCTTTCAGAAGCTCAAGACAGCATTGACTATAGCACCAGTGTAAGTGTTGCCTTCCGGTTCGGGGATGTATACAGTGTATTGTGACGCTTCACGCGTTGGCTTGGGTTGTGTATTGAGGCAGGAAGGGTGAGTTATTGCATATGCTTCACGTCAGTTGAAGCCCTACGAGAAGAATTATCCAGTACATGATTTGGCGTTACCTACGATTGTTCACGCTCTTAAGATTTGGAGGCATTATCTTTATGGGGTGTCTTGTGAAGTTTACACTAATCATCGCAGTTTGCAACATTTGTTCAAGCAAATGGACCTAAATCTGAGATAGCGCAGATGGCCTGAGTTACTAAAAGATTATGATATTACTATCTTGTATCATCCGGGCAAAGCAAATGTGGTTGCAGATGCCTTGAGTAGAAAGGCGGAGAGTATGGGTAGTTTGGCTTTCATTTCAGCAGAGGAGAGGTCATTTGCTTTGGATGTTCAGTCCTTGGCTAACAGGCTTGTGAGACTGGATATTTCAGAGCCCAACCGAGTTCTTGCATGTGTTGTAACTCAGTCTTCACTATTTGAACATATCAAGGCTCGCCAATATGATGATCCACACTTAATGGTTCTTCGAGAAACGGTACTACGGGGTGGTGCCAAGGAAGTTACTATCGGAGTGGATGGTGTTCTGCGACTCTAGGATCGTCTATGTGTTCCTAATGTGGATGGACTGAGGAAAAAGATCCTAGAGGAAGCACACAACTCTCGATATTCTATTCATCCAGGTGCAATAACAATGTATCGTGATTTGAGGCAACATTATTGGTGGAGACGAATAAAAAAGGACATAGTTAAGTATGTGGCTAGGTGTCTAAATTGTCAGTAAGTTGAATATGAGCACCAGAGGCCAGGTGGCCTACTTCACCAGATGACTATACCGGAGTGGAAATGGGAACGCATCACTATGGACTTTGTAGTTGAGTTGCCGCGGACCTTGCAGAAGTTTGACGCAGTTTGGGTCATTGTTGACAGGTTGACCAAGTTGGCACATTTCATTCTGGTTGTGAAACGTATACTTCAGAGAGGTTGGCCCAAATTTATATTCAGGAGATAGTTCGGTTTCACGGTGTTCCAATTTCTATCATATCAGATAGAGGTCCTCAGTTTACTTCACAATTCTGGAGAGCAGTACAGAGTGAGTCAGGGACCCGTGTAGAGCTCAGCACAGCCTTTCATCTGCAGACCGACGGGCAGTTAGAGCGGACAATTCATATTTTGGAGGATATGCTCAGGGCATATGTGATTGACTTTGGAGGTCACTGGGATCGTTTCTTGCCTTTGGTCGAGTTTGCTTATAATAATAGTTACCAATCCAGCATCGAGATGGCTCCATTTGAGGCTTTATATGGTCGGCGATGTCGTTCACCTATCTGGTGGTTTGAGCCCGATGAGGCTAAGTTATATGGAACTGATTTGGTGAAGGATGCCTTGGAAAAGGCAAGGTTGATTCAGGAGCGACTTCGTACAGCGCAGTCCAGACAGAAGAGTTACGCAGATAAGAAAGCACGTGATTTATCATTTATGATGGGTGAAAAAGTTCTCTTGAAAGTTTCGCTGATGAAGGGAATCATGAGATTCGGGAAGAAGGGCAAGTTGAGCCCAAGGTTTATAAGCCCATTTGAGGTGTTGAGACGAGTTGGGGAGGTTTCTTATGAGCTTTCATTGCCTCCTAATCTATCAGGAGTTCATTTGATTTTCCATGTATCTATGCTCCGGAAGTATCATGCCGACCTATCACATGTGTTAGATTTCAGCACAGTTCAGCTAGATAATAGCTTGGGTTATGAAGAGGAGCCAGTTTCCATTGTTGATAAACAGGTTCTCCAGTTGAGGTCCAAGAGGATTTCTGTAGTAAAAGTTCAGTGGAGGGGCCAACCAGTCGAGGAAGTGACTTGGGAGGTCGAGGAGGACATGCGGAGCAAATATCCACACTTATTTAGCACTCCAGGTATTATTCTAAACTCGTTTGAGGACGAACATTTGTTTAAGAGATGGAGAATATAATGACCCAACCGGTAATTTTAACTTTTAGAACCCCGTTCCCTAAAATAAAACTCCCTGAATGTTCTTTTAATGATTTATGACTTGGGGGATAATTGGTTCGAGATTTGGAAGTGTTTGGGTTGAAATCGGAACACTTATTTCCTTAAGTTGGCTTTAAAAGGCCAAGTTTGACTTCGGTCAACATTTTGAGAAAATAACCCCGGAATCGGGATTTGACGGTTCCAATAGGTTTGTATGATGCTTTCAAACTTGGGTGTATGTTCGAATCGGGCTTTGGATAACCCGGGAGCGTTTTGGCGCTTACTAGTAAAAATCAACTATTTGAAGGTTTAAAGTTCTTTAAATTTGGTTTGGAATAGGTTTTGGAGTCATCGAGGTTCGTTTTGAATTCCGAGTCTGATAATATCTCCGTATAGTGATATAAGACTTTCACGCAAAATTTGATGTCATTCCGAGTAGTATAAGTATATTTCGGCGCATTCGGAGCAAGTTTGAAGAATTTGAAATTTCTAAGTTGAATCAGTTTGTTTTGAGGTATGATTCTTAATTTTGAGGTTGTTTTACACGTTTCGAGGGTTTGAGCGAGTCTGTTTCATGATTTCAAACTTGTTGATATGTTCGGGCGGGGTCCCGAGGGCTCCGAGTGTCAATCGGACGAGGCTCGGACCAAGTTGGAAATTGGGAGCCAAAACTGAAGCTCCCGGCTACTGTCAGAATCGAACCTGGCTGGTGAACAAGATAAACGTAGTGAACCCCAGCATGGAAATTCAGTCTCGTAGATATGACCTTGTGATCCTTGAGAAATATTCAGTTAGGAGTTGGGATAGTTAAAGATACCACATGACCTTGATAGTAAGATGTATAAAGTTTACTTTATGGTATTTATCTACTCTTAGAGGCTTATAGACTTATGTCATGTACGTAAAAGATTGTATGACCTTGTCGGCCTATGTTCAGTGTACGAGTGGTTATTTTGGTCTTATAGGCCCGTATGTCTTATGTATAAGTTGGCATTACATGTTTTATTCTAGTTATCCCACGGCAACCTTTCTGTCTCATTTACCTATGGTAGCATAATATGAAAAGATACGTTATGTTGGTACTCGATTGAGTAAGGTACCGGATGCCCATCACGGCTCATCAGTTTGGGTCGTGACAGCGCCCGAGCACTGGTGCTACCCTTAGGTTTACGCACCAGACTTCTTTTTGTTTTCTTCTTTTCCGAGCTCGGAGAACTCGAGGCCCTCTTCCTTTTCTTCTTATCACCCTGCCTTGGAGCAGGGGACTCGAGAGGCACATCCTCATCACCAGATGGAGGCCTCATAGCAACATATTTAGGAAGACCTGCAAAAGAAAACGGAAATAATAAGAACTCAACGACATGAGGAAAAAATCAAATATTATTAAATCGGAAAAGGAAACTTACCATGGGAACGAGCCTCCCACCGGCCCTTCGACAGATTACGCCACGCGCGCTCGGAATAGGGTTTTTATGACACGAGGTCCTCGACCCACTCCTTGAGTCGAGAAACTGCATTCGGCATTCGAGCAACAGCTGCACCACAAAACGTCGATAAGAAGGGAGGAAAAAGAAAAAACAATAAACGAAATCTTTAAGGCATACTTATGTTTCATGTTCTATTTTTCGGGAAATGGCATGTCCTTGATCTGGATTAAATCTGAGGTCCTCACCCGAAGGAATCAGCCCAACCAGCCTCAGCCTCGATCCTTGTCTATACTCGAGAATGGGGCCTTACTGGCCCCGCGGGCAAGATTTATTAATCCCCCTCGATAGAGTCGGGGACTGTACATGCGCATGAGATGATCGAGGGTGAAGGGACACCCCTCGATTTTGTTTACGAAGAAGCGGAGGAGAATTACTATCCTCCAGAAAGATGGATGGATTTGACCAAGGGTCACCTCGTACCTCTTACAGAAGGCGATGATGACTGGGTCCAAGGGGCCCAACGTGAAGGGATAAGTATAAACACTTAAAAGACCCTTCATGTGGGTAGTAATCGCTTCCTCAGGCATGGGCACCACCACGTGTTTATCAACTCAGTTGGAATCCTCTTTGACCTTGGAGAGGAGACTGTCGATGATCGATCATATATATCTCGAGACTGGCTCGCATCAACCCGGTACCGAGGAAATCTTTTCAAACTTGAAATCAGCACCGATCGAGCACCTACCAGGAACAAACACTTCAGGGTGAGGTTCCGCCTTTGTTTCCTCGTTGGCCGGTCGTGATGAAGAGGCGATTTATTTTTGTGGAACTGTCTTCGAAGTTTTCGCCATTTTTTTTCCTGAATATAGATAAATAAGAGGAAGTTAAAAGGTTATGCTAATGTTTTGGAATGAAGACAAGCGAAGATTCTTGCAAAAACCTCAAGAAATCTGGTACAAGTGTTAGAGAATGCAAAGCTTTTTAAAGAACAAGAGTATGGGAGGTTTAAACGTAAAGTTTGAATGGATGAAGGATGGAGTATATATAGTATTCAAACGACGGTTCAAAGTTTGTAGAGACCGACCAGCGACTGGCGAATATTTAATGCCATTAAGATGTGACTGACGAGACGTTTCGTCCATTTTTGTCATTTCTAAAGCGAAGTATTGAGATCAGGATCAGCATATCGTTTCTCGTCATTTACACTCCGAAAAATAAGGGGACTATCTGTATACGGACGAAACCGGACTCATCTATTTCGTGACGGATCGGAACCGAAACGTGATGAATTGAAGATCGACCCCAGGTTTCATCGAACTAAAGAACGAAGTCAGAACGTACGTCTCCAAGATCTTCGAGCCCGTGACTCCGGAATCGATCCTGATTCCGAACAAGCTCGAGGAAACATTATCGGATCTAATAACGGAAGGCTGAAGTATCCGCAACCGGTCGGATATCACTGCGGAAATCTCGGTACGTATCAACAAGAGACCGACTAATTAGCAACTCACGAGATTTCTTACCTTTTATAGAATTGTACCTAAAGCAGGACTCTCCTACTATATAAAGGGGGTTTGATTTTTTGTAATGGATGGTAACACGCATCCTAAAAGTATTATAATATTATTTTTTTTCTCCAAGCTACTGTTCTTCTGTATTTGATATTATTTGAATCATATTCAGTTCGAGTGAGGTCTATTTCTCAAGGCTATAACTGTTCAAGTCACACGGTTTGAATTTACTTTATTATTGTTTGCTTTACTTATAGTTCAATTTATCGCTTTATGTCAAATTAATCCACGTATCCTTAAAATCACTTATAAATTCAATTGTTATCTAATCTTGAGGGTAAACAGAGTATTAGAATTTTATGTCGATGCTAGGCTTAAACAAAAAATCTTAAGCATTAAAGTATTAATGTTAGTGCTTAAACCATAATCTTAAATATTTGACAGAGATCACTTCTGCAAATACAGAGGACCTTAAGTACTCATGAATATAGTTAAGAGACCATTTTGAATCTGCCTCCAAACATAAGGGACTAGTTTTGTCATTTTGTCGAAGTTAGGTCATTGGGACTGCGAAATTTTCAATCTGGTCATCAAGCGACACTTACAAAAATCTCTAGCAGGGAAAACAAAAGGAAACCAAAGAAGAAAGGTAGCGAAAAAAAGATGCAGAAACTGATATTGATTCAATCGTTGTATCGTTCCATATGTCGCAGATCTTCAGCTTTCTCGGTTTCCTCCGCCGCAACTACCGCCGTCAACCACCACTCCCATCGACACCTTCATTTCTCATCCCCGAATTTTCCAGCTTCTCCTAAAAGCCCTTTTCCCGGTACTAGTAATTCCATCTTTTTACGTATTATATACTTCAATATCTGCTTAAATTAGCATTTCTTGCTCATACTCAATAAAAAGATCGTATTTTTGTTCTGCTCGAATATTGGTAATGTCTACGTTTTTTTAAAAAAATCTTTTTTGCTGTAAGAAGTTGAATTTATAGTAGCCTTTTCGTGGTACTAGCATTTTCGTCTCTTTTTTGTAAATGTAATTCAGTATCTGCTTATATTCCCCATGTTCTTCTACATACCCAATTTAAAGATCGTATTTTTGTTATGCTCTAATTGGTAAAAGATACTTTTTTGAATTTTTTTTATTGTAAGAAGTTAAATTTATTGCCCAAATGGATGTTGAGTATTCATATAGCTAATCATGATTGTTTGTGATTGAGATATAGTTGTTTCTGTGGTAATAAGATGAATGTTTGATCCTTTTCTTAGTTGAAGAACTAATTGGAAAATAAAACAGCTACCCCTTATTAGAAATTGGTGCAGTTCGATCCAATATTTTGTTTGATAATCCCGTATAGAAAAGGAGGGTTGAGGTAGATTGATGCCCAGGTATAGACATAGTTGAACAAGGAATCATATAGTAGTAAATGCCAACTAGTTTGTGGTATTGGATACACAGTATTTATGGTAAGAAGTAAACTTCATGGTCCAAATGGAGAAGAGTGGATATGAGGATTCATATAGGCGACCCTGGCTTGTTTGAGATTAAGGGATAGTTGTTGCAGTAAGAAGTTGAATCGTTGTCTCCCTATGTGAGTTTCAGAAAATATAGTAGGTCTCCAGCTCATATAGAAATAGGGCCGTGGTAGGCTGCAGAACTGCATAGAAAAACTCAAATTGTGATTCATATAGTAACGTTTAGGATTGAGGCGCAATTGGTTGATTGATGATGTAGAATTAGTAGTTATATTTCGATATGATATCTGAATTGGAAGGGATTTTCTGACGAGATTATAGTGCATTGCTTATTGATTTGATTGTAATATAAAAGATCTGAAGTTTGATTTTACTGATTATTAGCTTTTCTCTTGCTATGAGAGTTGAGACACATTAGTCATACGTTTGATTGGAAATATGAAAAAGGAATTTTAATGCTCTATCATTTCTTTGCTCTTATTTTCACTTAGATGTTTAATTTTGAATCTCAAGTATATTTAATTTTCTTTTTTAGGAAAAATTTGGGTGCGGTATGGCCCGTGATTAGTGGGAGAGGGGAATGTAGACAAGGGGAGCGAGGGGAGGTCCTTGTACCTAAATATGCAAGGTGTGACGTGCCAATTTTTGACTGCAACTTTGTTCCCATTCCTTTAATGATAATTATAATAGCGCTGGTTACTTTTAGGGATTCTTCATTTCTCTTTTAGGTTTTGTGCTTCTGTTCTCTAATTTCTGATTTCAGCAGGCGTATTTTTTCCTACTACGAATGCTAATTGAGCTAATATAATTTTGACAGTAGTTTTTGCTAGTTTATAGGACAAATGAATTTCTGAGCATGGTAGTGTCCCACTGCAAAAAGACCGGCAAATGAATTTCTGAGCATGACATTATCCCACAGCAAAAAGTTGGTCTTGGTAGGCTTGAGCATGGTTTTGGTAAATATTTGGCTCACTCACCCTGTGACTAGTCGGAGTATGTGAGTGCAAATAAATGTACAAGTGCTGGCTCCTTGGTTGGAGTTTGGAGAACATAACTTAGAGTGAGGGTTATTACAATCTATTTAGGATTTAATTGGTAGAAAGGTCCTCGTACTATTAATTTTCCAAGGGTTTCAAAAGTGGAACTTATAATTTCTGGATCACATATCATGAAGCGGCTTATGATCATATGTGAGTAGTGCTTATAATTTCCTGGATCTTGCTCACTAAATTGAAACATAATGGATTTTGCTACACTCTAGAATTGCGGCATCCTTTGACAATAGCAATCGGAAGCACACGTTCTTTCTGTGAGGATTCAGCCCACATGCCTGACATAAAAGATCAAGAGGTCAAACGTGCTTTTAAGGACTTAATGGCTTCAAGCTGGGATGAGCTCCCAAATGCAGTTGTCGGTGATGCAGAGCATGCATTGACTAAAAATACTGATGACAAGGAAGGCCAAGAAGCTTTGATTAATGTTTTCCGTGCAGCAGAAGCAGTGGAGGACTTTACTGGGATTCTCACGTCTCTGAAAATGGAGCTTGATGATGCAATTGGCTTAAGTGGTGAGGTAAGACGAGTTTACTGAGCAATGGACATCATTCACATTTTCTTAAGTTCTTGCTCTTTAATTTTTTATATTGATGCAGAATGTTAAGCCTATGTCAAAAGAGTTCTCTGATGCATTTCACACAGTATACCACCGTTACATCACCTACTTGAGTGCTTTTGGGTCAGAGGAGGGATACTTGAAGAAGAAAGTTGAGATGGAACTGGGAACAAAGATGACACACTTGAAGATGAGATGCAGTGGCCTTGATTCTGAATGGGGAAAGGTACCGTCTAATTTTCTGCTAGTTGGTTCCCACTTATTTCAGTTTTTCTGTGAATAGGTTAGGACTTCTTCATAAGCAATATTTCTCTATTATTTCGATTAGTTTTCCTGACCATACTTTTTTCAAATGTTCCCTGCCAGATTTGTGTTGTATTTCACTATTTTAACTATTTATGCATTTCCCTGACCAAAATCTTATTGTAAACATAATCAGATGCAGTGTTATCAAAGGCGCACTTAAAGCGCTCTTATTAAGCCTTGGAGCGAGGCGTAAAACATGTTGAGCGCTTCACATCGCTTAGCGGGCGCTTCAGTGTTGTCATCAAGGCTCTAACGCATGTTTTTCCTAGGCAATACGAAACAATTGATATACACTTTATCGTAAATTTTCTTCAATCTCTTTGTCTATATATTTGGTATTTATGCTTAAAGATATTAGTCTTGGACTACACATTTATATTTGTAGTTTTTTTCCATTTGCGCCTTTCTTTATTGAAGCCCATGCTTTATTTGCGTTTAAAGCACCAACAGACCTTAAAGCTTGTTTGCACTTTTTGCCTTTGATAACGCTGATCAGATGGTAGCTTTGTTATGTAAAAAAAGTCATATCATTTTGTTGTTATGCTAAATTTATCATACTAATGGAAGTAACCTATTTGGTTGTAAATCGTGATTTGTTTACTTTCTTGCGTGAAAGTAATAGACATTGATATGGGATCTCTTGAAGAATTTAGCTTTTACCATTATTTGTTTTCTCACAATGCTTTCTGGCTTTCTCACTCCAGGTGACAGTTATTGGGACTTCGGGACTTGCTGGTTCCTATGTTGAGCAGAGAGCATAGACCTTCACTGATGGCTGAAAGTTGGGAGTGTTTCGTCTTTAAGTTATTTGTGTAACATTTTCCTGGGAAGAGAAAAAGAAATTTTTAGATAATACATGCTGCATCAGTTTGATCCATTAAACTGCACTGCTCTTTCGCAAGTTATGATGATGTGATAGCAGGTTGGGGTGTTCAAACCGAACCGGAAAACCGCACCAAACCGAAAAGTCAAATCAAACCGATTAAAAAACTCGACTAGGTTTGGTTTGATATTGAGTAAAAAAAATCCGAACCAAACCGACATAAATATGTAATTTTTATATATACTTTTAAGACTAGAATTTTCTTTAAAAATGTTTAGAAATATTTGAGATCCTCTCATGAGATGTAATATTTAATAAAATTATGAAGTGCATTTATTTTTATTTACTTTAAATAATGAGTTGTATCACAAACTCCTTCCACCACTATAGCTTTAGTATCCTCTCCAGAGTAACTACTTCTGTCTAAGCTTCAGAATTCCACAAAAAATGCATTTGCAATGAGATTATTGATATCCATCCTTCCGTGAGAGATTAGAAATGTAGATCTGTTGGTAGAAATTTCTCTACGGCACTTCCAAAAACCCTAGAGAGAGAAGATGAGTCTTTTCTCCGGATGGAGTCTTTCCTCCCACCCAATCTCTTCTTTTTGTAACCCTTCTTTTCTTCATTTATAATGGAGATAGTCCCTTCGCGACCAACCCTCAAAAAACATCTCTGGCAGAAAAGGACCCACGCACCCTCACGCGCCATCGGAAGGAGTTTTTCGGCGGTCCACGCGCCGGCGCGTGACACTGTTTCCGGCCAGAATTTGGGAATATTTCTTCAGAACAGCCTCTTCTTCTCGCAAATCCGAGCCTACCCATCCAACTAAAATCAAATTCCGACCACTTTTATATTTTTCCAGTGTGAATAGTGTTTTCCGGCATCTGAGTACTGCAGAATCTGGCATCGTTCAGTACCGGAAAATACATCTTTCCTTCCTACACCCTGTTTTCACCCACTGTGATTACTGAGATACTATCCTTTCCTTTAAATTCTCTTAAACAAAAGTTATTTCTTATGGGGGAAAAAAAAATTTATTTTAACGTTGGTTTCAGATCTTTTGATATCACCCGATGGACCTCCAACAGTGATACATGATTCGATTGGGTGGAGAGAAGTCGCAATATGATGAGACGCTAAGAAAAAAGACTATGGAATGGGTCTGTAATGTGCTCAAAGAAGCTTCTAATGACCAGAAGAATGTGGTACAGAAATGGAAGAATAAGGACAGACTAACTGAATATTTTTGTACTAGAAAGTACAATGACCATGGGAGATACATGAGTATATTGTCTTTGAAAAGAGACAACCGTGAGGTCATTATAATCCCTAAACTTGCTTTGAATGCAGGATGGAGAGACATTGCATTTAAGATAGAAAGATTTATTAAATACTCCTCCCAACTCAATTTCACAGGGCCACCCAGACTTTCTGAAGCAAATTACCCTTATGCCAAAGCAGTACAAGAGAGTAAATAGCAATCAAACAACCTTCATGAAGCAGTTGTCAGCACTAATAAAGGAGGCATCACGATCCTGGAGCCAAATGGGATGAAGGATAACAGGCTTCTGACAAGATGTATCATTGGGTACTTTGGGAAGGAAAGAACTGAGAGACCTACACTATCAGACATTCGAAGATGGGACTGTATAACGTGGAAAATAACATTTGGAGTGAACATATATGAGATCACTTAGAATCTTTTTCTATTTGAGTTCCCCAACAAAAACATGGCTGAGCAAATTCTCCAAGGAGAATGGAGGTGGAAGAAATTCAAGCTTTATCTCGAATGGTAGAACTCCATCTTTTCAACTCCATATCTGTCACAAGTACCTGGATCAGAGCCATGGGAGTCCCCCTACATCTGTGGTCACAGAACATTTTCAAAGAAATATGAGACCTTTGTGGTGGGTGGAAAGCTACGGAAGAAGAGACAGAACTCAAAAACTATCTCAAAGTGGGCAAGAATTCAAGTATTAGGAGATGGCCGGAATATACCAAACGAGGTAGTCATTAAGAGAGAGGGGGTCAAATTTCTCATACCAATATGGGCTGAAAGAAAAACTCACTTTGAACTAGGGTCGGAGATTTCCAGGGAGATAACCGGAGATGACATAGGATCGAAGCCTCTGAAGAACCGTGGACAAAGATAACCTACGAGGTAGAAGGGGTACATGATAGCCTTTTAGCTGTAGATAGGATGGGTAAGTACCATGTGGGGTGTACTGAGTACATTGACAAAAATATGGGAAAGGCACGTGCAATGCAGGAGGATGGTTTGGGAGAAAAAACATTACTTTTTGGTCCAGCGTGCCCAGCAATGGGCCAGCTATTAAAAATACAATTGGTCCTGACTGTGCAGCCCAAGTCATCTTTAATGAATCATATCTGGAGCCCATAAAGATCACAAGGTTCGACTCTTTTTTAGAACAGACGAAAGTTGTTTTGCATTCACAACAAGAAGCCAACCAGAAGAGTCAACAGAGGTTCGTTGATGTAGTTGAAAACTTGGGGAGTTCACCACATGCGGAGATGATGATGCTAGAGGAGCCAAGAGAATAAGAACAGAAAGGGTTACAAGAGATGAAGGTAGATGATGCTCTGCCATTAATCGTAACTGGGGAGCATCATCTTATTTCTGAAATTGAGTGTGAGAACCAACTACATCTCAATTGTAGTGGGGAAAATTGGGAAGTCGAGTATGCTGAACCCTTTCTGGTTCAACATCATGAGTCTTTTCTGGAGAAATAGATGGATGCGACCTTATGTGTTCATTAACATTTGCTCAAACTGAGCAAAATGTTTAAGGTAGATTTTCAGGGACATGAAGAAGAAGCTTTGGAATTACTTATGCAAATAGATAGATGTAGACAAACAAGAAGGATGGAGCCAACACTGGACATCAAGAAAACCAGATTCAAAGGGGCACACGAGCTGAAAGGTTTGGTTTCTTTTGATGTTAAATTCCAGAGAAACTGAAAAAGATTTAGGGGAAAAAGCCTGACACTAGTTGATCAATGAAGTTCAAACTAGTTTCATGGAATGTAATGGGACTTATGTCGCGCCCCTTTCTCTCGCGAAATCGGTCCTCGATGTTGTGACAACTCTTTTAAGGAAGGGTGTTAAAAGAGAGAGTCGCCACCTAACGGATTAAGGTGCATTAGGGCACCTATTTGCAGATAACTCTGGATTAACCAGTTGCGTCACCAAAGATCGGGTAAGGGCTCAAATTACCTTGAGGAGAATGTGTTAGGCACTCCTCGAGGTCCACAACAGTGGGTCCCGGCCGAACTCGAATTATATGAATTAGTCTAAACAAGGAGAAGAGATAACAATTGGGCAAATAAAAATGATTGACTTTTAAACGGGGGGGAGGGGGGATCCTAAGTGTTTTAGCCTAAAGGATCACCCCGTGCAACATAAATAATACTTCATAACTCCCTCGAGGTGGGGTGTTACTCGTATTATTCAGCGGGCACAGACTATCATCTCCTGCTACACGATTACTATCTTTAAGTTGTTTACCTAAAACACACTAGTTGATTCTAAATCGTGCCCTATGCGTGCACTACCCGTCCCATGTCTATGGTCCATGAGGCATTTGGACCTCTATCTCGGAGTGGTTCTAGACTTTAACTTAGGTTGCTCAAAAGGAGAAAAGACTAGACTACATGCAAAATAGTTTGGACTTTAACGTATAAGAAATTAAGGGCTCAAGTTAGCCTCCGCACTTAAACAACAAACGCAAGCAAACTGATTCATATTGACAGTTGCAGATTTTAATAAGTTTGCAGAATCCTATAGGAAGGATCTCTATGTGATTCCGGATTTCATAAGCAAGCAGTATTACAAGACTTTTCCTTTTAATACAATTTTGCAGCCTAGGTAGTTGCCTACTGATTACAAGTATAAAAGATTAAAATCTATAGTCATAATGCCTAAGTGATTCTCGCAGCAACTGACAAGGACAATCACAAGAATATGTTCAGAACTGCTTAATCGAGTCCTATAGACATGGTATCTAATAGTGATGATTAGCACAGTGTTGAAGAAACGAGCAAGGCTGTAATTAAGACTGATTTAGACCCGATAGACATGATTTCTATAATTAAAACTAATTTTTAGATCCTATAGGCATGTCATCTAAATCTATAGATTAAGCCGCATGTAAACAGAGTCCTATGCGCACATTGAGACATTCATCATTCAATATCCTATAGGCATGGTTTCTAGCAAGCAGAAGTAGTACACATTTGAACCAAATGAAGAACCTATAGGCAAGATTGCTAACACATAATAATAGAACATCTTTGAGAGTAATAGGATACCTATAGGCAAGATTTCTATAATAACTGAAAAGTAACACATTTTGAGCAAAATAGAATACCTATAGGCATGATTTCTAACACATGACAACTGAACATGTTTGAGCATAATGACACATTTTAGCTAAGTAACGAACCTATATGCAGGATTTCTACCCGTTTTAATATAAGTGTAAGATAAAACCCCTTTCCCACTTTTACTAATACCCCAAAGTGTCATTACAAGAATTATTACAGATCCAAAATGAATAGAATAAATTACAAAGCAGAATAGTTATAGGGAGCCTACAACAGGTCCAAAGATACACCTGGCCAGGCCGGGCCTTCATTCTCATAGTTCATAACAACCCAAAATTACATCTTCATGGACATAAGGCAGCCAGGAATTGAGTGATTCACCTAGTGGGCACAAAACAGAGTTGAGCAAATAGAACCAAGGCCCTAGTGTGTTAGAGTTCCCAAGGGCTTCAAGAACTTAGGGCAGTGCTCAAACTAGGGAGTTTAATAGAGACAGTTCAGAGGAAAGATTAAGGACCAAATCCTAGTGTGTCAGAGTTCACAAGGGTCTCAAATGAACCTCGAGCAGTGCTCACACTATGAAGGTCAGTGGCAAGAGCCTTGATAGCCTTGGCTTTTAGCCGGTTAGGAATAAAGAGTTCGAAATAACATAAGTGATAATGAGGGAGAGTGGACAATAGCAGAGGGACAGAACTTAAGGGTACAAAAATAGTCAAGTTGGGCACATAAAGCAAATAATCAAACATGCTTTAGGTTTTAAGAACATATTTAGCAAAATTTAGAAGAACAAGTTCAACACCTAGTGCATAAGTAGTTACACATTAACAAACAAGTTTGCAGGATTGGAGTACACAGACTCATAACAGGGAAAAGGTCCAAATTATGATAAGTACAGATGCTAGTGTCACAAGATAGCCATGTTAACTTCACATCAGGTAGCAGAATAACATTTAGACATAGTAGGGAAGCAGAAATTATGGCAACATACTGGTGGATCAAGTGAGCCAAAACATGCTAAGGGATATATTAACTGAGAACTAGTCATGATTGATAGAACAGGATCTTGACACAGAATTAAAACATACTACCTATGCAAGATTGCCATTATAGAGATTCAGAACAGAAAGGGAAGATAAACTCATGTCATACAGTAAGTGTAAGTATTCAAATCTGACCTAATAGACCAGTTAATCTAAAGGAAGTTCAAATTATGCATATAGAGCATATTCGAATAACAGAATGGACAACCTTAAGCAGGATTAAACACCAAAGAGATGTCAAGTAGTAACACATTGGCTAAACAAAATTAAGAGAATATTGATTACTCGAATTAGGCTTAGGCATGTTTCAGATTACCAACATAATGAAGTGAAGATTAGAGACCAAAAATTAAAGTAAAGCAATCAGGATTGCATACAAGAATAGCCCAGAAAACACATTAAACTACAATCTTCAGAATTGAAAACATATGCAAATGACAGGTAAATAGGAATGAAGTGACAAAAGTTCAGCAACTCACCAGTTAAGAGAAAACCAAGAAAGAACAAAGTCCACAATAGCAAGAACCTAGAATTTCTGGCCTTGGCTTTCAGCCGGCCAGGAACCAGAATATAGAACAAGAGTATTTAGAGAACAAAGAGCAATAAATTCAGTCTTTTAGTAAACATTAACGATTCCAGTCCGTCTCAAAAGGGGAGTGGGGAGGGCTTTATATAGCAGTAGAAATTAAATACCCAAACAAGGAAAATCATCAATCAAACACTAGAAAGGAAAGCAATCGAAATCAGTAAGGAAAAGAGAAAAGTTCAAAACCCTAATTTTAGGTAAAGTACATAAATTGACAGAAATCTAAAATAAATAAAAGGTAAAAATCACAGGCTGCATATAATAAGATGAACATAGACAGAAATACCTTTTAAAATCAAAGAATCGACCCAGATTTGGTTCGATTTAAAAGAATATAAAACCCTAATTTTAGGGTGAGTAGGAGTCACAGAAATACACAAAGATTCATACCATAAAAGAACAAGAATGAATATAAACGGTCCAGTACCAAGGGGGAGTCGAATATGGCAAGAAGTAACCGTATAATCCCATGTCCGGTGGGATTAGGAGAGAAATTTGGGGGGAGACGACTAGGGTTTGGGTAGAGAGAAGGGGGAGGTTTGAGAGCATTCAAAGGTGGTGGGTGGTGAAGAGTGGTTAGGGTTAGGGGAGTATTAGGTTAATTAAAAGGGACGAGGTAATATGGGTCGTTGATCTCGCAGATCAATGACCACGATTAGTTGGGGGTTCTGGGTCGGGTTGGTTAATTGGTTAGGTTGGAGGTTATTTGGTTTGGGCTCAGAGGTTATTGGACTGGGATTGGGTAGTTTAGGTCTGAAATTAAGGTAAATTGGGGGCCAGATTTTAAATACCCAATGTTTAAATAAATAAATAATTTATAAAAGTAATTAATAAATAAAACAAAATATCAGTTGTGTATGAAAATGATTAAAACAATTATTTAACATTATAAAAATATTAAAAATTATTTTTTGCATAAATAATGTAATTATACATGCATATGGTTATTGCAAAATGTGTAATTTAGCCCCGAAAAATACAAATGTAATTATAAGAAATGCCCTGAAAATATTTAAAATCTCATATTGGTATAAATGATAAGTTTAGATGATTAAATCTTCATAAAAATAATTTGGATGGTAATTATTAGATATTTATATAATAAAAATATAAAAGTAAATTGATTTAACGTCTTTAAAAATTACGAACAATTATGAAAAATACTCGTGTATGCTTGTAAATCAAATGATGATGTATATGCACTATTTTGAAGGTATATACATATATATATATATATATATATATATATATATAAGAAAAAATTGGGTATCAACAACTTAATGATTTGGCTAAAAGAAGGATAGTAAAGAGTTTAGTTAAACTCTGGAACACAGATATTATCTGTTTTCAGGAGACTAAACTTGAGAAGGAAATACACTAGCTCGTTAAGCAGATTTGGGGAGGGTGATGTGTGATGATTGCTTGTCTGGAGTCTAGTGGTTCTAGAGGGGGCATTATGATGTTAAGGGATTGTAGAATCTGGAAAGCGGAAGTCGTTCAAATTGGAGCCTATACACTCGCATGCAAATTTGAGGCACTATTGCAGAACTTTGAATGTCACATAACAGGGGTGTATGCCCCAAACTGTAATATTGAGAGGAGGAAAGATTGGTGGGAGATAGGAGCTGTGAAGGGTTTGGTGGAGGGCCCATGGGTTGTTTGTGGTAATTTTAACATTACCAGATTTCCTTCCGAGAAAAGGAAATGCCTTAGGAGATCCAGAGCTATGGTGGAATTTTTAGATTTTATAGATGATATGAATCTGATCGATCTTCCACTAGAAGGAGGTGTCTATACCTGGTTCAAAGGGCATAATCAAATAATCTCCTCAAGAGTTGATAGAATCCTGATCTCTGAAGAATGGGATGACACTTTTAGGAACATCAAGCAATCCCTCCTCCAACGACTAATCTCTGACCATGTTCCCGTGTCTTTACAATGTGGTTCTTGGGAGCACACCAAGTCATACTTCAAGTGTGATAACTGGTGGCTGAACACATAAGGCTTCATAGATAGAATCAAAGAATGGTGGACATCATTTGAATTTTCAGGGAGGCCAGATTTCATGTTAGTTTGTAAAATGAAAGCACTCAAAGGCAAGCTGAAGGAATGGAGTAGAAGTAGCCAGGGAAATTTGGGATTGCAAAGATCAACATGCTAAATAAATTAGCAATGTCGGACTCTACTATGGAATATAGAGCCCTAATAGAATAGGAATCAGTGAAGAAGGCCTCTCTTCTCATGGAATATGAGGAACACCTGAAAAATGAAGAAATTGCATTGAGGCAGAGATCCAGAGCTCTTTGGCTTAAGGAGGGGGACATGAATACAAGTTTCTTCCATAAAACTGCTAATGCACATAAGAGAAGCAATAACATTGATCAGTAGTTATCCAGGAAGAAACAATTGTAGAGCCACAAAGAATCAAGGTTGAGATCATTGTCTTTTACAAAGAGTTATATACAGAGAATGAAGAATGGAGACCTGTGTACAACTATGATATATGTCCTAAAATATCTGAAGAAGAAAAGAAGTTCTTACAAAGAAGCTTTGATGAACAAGAGGTGTTGGGGTGTTTGAAGATGTGTGCAGTGGACAAGGCTCCTGGACCTGATGGTTACACAATGGTTTTTTTTATCAAGTGTTGGACTGTATTGAAGCAGGACATTATGGAGGTTTTCCACAATTTTCACTCACACGAAATCTTTGAATATTTTTTTAATGCATCATATATAGTCCTAATCCCCAAGAAGGTAGGTGCAAAGGAACTGGGTGATTCCAGGCCTATAAGCTTGATAGGCAGTGTATATAAGCTAATTTCAAAAGTTTTGACAGAGAGGCTTAAAGAAATTGGTGGATTCATAACAGATGGATTTCATCAAATGAAGGCAAATAACGGATGATGTTCTGATTGCCAATGAAGCTGTGGATTCAAGAACTAAATAGAAGAAGCCGGGAATTCTTTGTAAACTAGACATCGAAAATGCATATGATCATGTAAAATGGAATTTCTTGTTAAATATGCTATACTAAATTGGTTTTGGGGTAAAATGGATCAACTGGGTAAAATATTGTATCTCCATTGTCAGATTTTTAATCATCATAAATGGATCTCCTGAGGGTTTTTCCCCTACCCATAGAGGTTTAAGGCAGGGTGATCCTTTATCTCCCTTTCTCTTCATAATTGTCATGGAATGTCTGAATAACATGGTTAAAAAAACAAAAAGCAATGGGTAGATCAAAGGTGAGGTAGCTAGAAGTAAAAACAATAGTCTGGAAATCACACATCTTCAATATGCTGATGACACATTATTTTCTGCGACGCAGAAAAGGAGCAGCTGAGGTTTCTAAGAGTTATTCTAGTACTGTTTGAAGGGATTTCAGGACTTCATGTTAATTGGAAAAAGAGTCATCTTTACCCAATAAATGAAGTACCTGATATGGAACAATTGGCACTAATCTTGGGAGGTGAAGTAGAAACTCTACCTACTGTCTATCTTGGCATGCCTTTGGGTGCCAAATCTAAATCCAAAGAGATATGAAACAATGTTATTAAAAAGGGTGAGAAGAAGCTGTCCAGATAGAAATCTCAGTACCTATCAATGGGAGGAAGACTCGCCTTCATCAGCTCTGTTTTAGATGCACTCCCAACATATATTATGTCACTCTTCCATATTCCCGCAGGAGTTATAGCAAAGAAAAAAAGGGTTTTCACTTAGTAAAGTGGAAATCTCTTATAGTTGGCAAAGCTCATGATGGACTAGGCATCAGGAATTTGAAGGATCATAGCAAGGCTCTCAAGACGAAATAGCTATGGAGGTATTCTCAAGAACCCCAAATCTTATGGGGTAATGTGATCAAAGCCAAATATGGTGAGGAAGACAAGTGGATAACAAAAGAAGTAAATACAACATATGGAGTTAGCTTATGGAGATCCATCAGGTCACTCTGGTCTATTCTAAAGAACCACTCATCCATCAAAGTGCAAGATGGCAATAAAACTTCCTTCTGGAAAGATAACTGGTTGGGAGATGGATACTTAAAGGACCTCTACCCTGATATGTATGTTATGGCACAACATCAACACAACACAGTAGCTGAAATGTGGTCCCCACAAGGATGGACACTTATTTTTAGAAGAAGTTTGAATGATTGGGATGTGGCCAGAATGACTGACTTCTACAAACATCTGGAAAGATTCATAGGTTTACAGAGTGGGGTGGACACAATAAGGTACCAGGGAAATAACAATGGCATCTATAAGGAGAATACAACATACAAGATCCTGAATCAAGCTAACCAGCAGATTAATAACTGGCCTTGGAAGCATATATGTAAAATCAAGATTCCCTATAAGGTAGCATGTTTTTCTTGGTTACTAGCAAAGGAGGTTGTTCTGACACAAGATAATCTTATAAAGAGAGGGATTCAATTGTGCTCAAGATGCCACTTATGTGGAGAAGATATTGAGATAGTTAGCCATCTATTTTTATATTGCAAGATAACTTACCAGTTATGGAAGATCTTTATTAATCTTAGGGGCATAGCTTGGACAATGCATAGTAAGATTACTGAAGTTCTTTTCAGTTGGGATGAAGCTGGAACTGGAGCAAGAGACAGAGATAGATGGAGAACTATCCCAGCATGTATTTGGTGGACAATCTGGAAAGAAGAAGATAGAAGAAATTCTATGCAGAAGATCAAGCTTAATTGTGTTTTGCTTTTTTGCTTTTGGTGTAAACAGATCTACGCAGAAGATACTGTTTCAATCCTAGATGTCCTAGAATCTTGTTAGGCCCGAGGTCCAAGTTTTTTTCTTTTGGCTACGCACTTGTAAATATGGTTTCAGTACAATCTATGTACTGATTTTATTATAATATACAATATGTTACCATCTTAAAAATAAATAATGAGTTGTATCACTTTCTTATCAAGTGTTGTTAAAATGGGTCAATTATCTCTTTATTCTTCCATATTCATATGTCAAGATTTCTTATATCTTTCGAATTTGAAATGATATTTCGATAATTTAAAATTAAATAGAACATATCACTATTTAGGTATCATATTGATTTTTATGTTTAATTATTAAATTCGATTAATTTTGAAAGCGTACATCACCGAAAAATTATTGTTAGACGATCAAGAAAATAACAATCATGTGTTACTAAAAAAAAATTCTCCATAAGAATATTTTAATATGTCATATATTTGTCAATTTTTTCAATTTTTATAAACCCGAAAAATCCGACAAAACCGAACCAATCCAAACCGATATAGTTGGTTTTGATAAAATCCGAACCAACCCGGTTCATGTACACCCCTAATAGCAGGAATACGCAGAAGATACTATTCTTCAAGGAGATAGTTTCCGGAGCATTCATTATTCAAAAGTAGGGTTTTATGTCAATCGATTCCTGTTGACTGGTGAATCAGGTCCACTGGTCTGGTTTTCCTTGATTGGTTATTGAACATGGCACTTTGTGGCACCCAGTTCACTTTTATCTCTTTGTGTTCAATTGAACAAACTGAATCTATGAACATCTTTGATTTTGACAGTAGTGTGGATAATGATTCTACCTATGCCTGTTGAGATAAGTGAGAGACACAAAAAGGGACGCGTAACATGAAAAATTTGAACATCCAAATGATATTAAAAAGCTGTCCTCAATTATGCAAAAGATTGTACTATTAGTAAATAATATGATTCATGCATAAACATAAGATCAGCATCCTTTCTCCATGGAAAATGCAAAGTTGCTTTGCCTACTAGAGATAACTGACTTAAAATGCCAGCAATCAGTGCATCTTAACCATTATATTCCAGCACTCTTACGCCATGACCAAGAATCAGATGGTGATTTTGGCAAAGGTGGAAGCAACAAGGCTTTTTGGTATAGGCCAAATGGCCATCCTTCACAGTGAGAGAATTCCTGAATAACAGAATGCCTCCAGAGATCTTGGAAGTCAATCCTGTCTAAGCTTGAAGAACGAGAAAAGATTGTTTTAGCTGTGACAAATGCCTCAAAACTTGTAGAACTTGAGCAGGGAGAAAGACGACTAGCAACAGAGTAAAAATCTTCCCTTTCTTCCTTTTCTTGATCTTCATTGTCCTCCTCCTTTTGTCTTAATCTTGCAGATATGAATAAATCTCCTGTTGTTGGAGAGAAAGCCCAGGTAAACTTATCAGTTGAGTTGTTTGTCTTTCTTCTGCATTTCAACTCCATGTATTTACTTATCACTGCTGATATAAATACCTGCTTATAAAACCGCAAAACAGCATTCAGAAAATATGAGTAAATCAGAAGTTAATAGCATTGAACTTAGAAGAATTACATGGCTGCTTTAAATAAGTACTTCATCTTCATTATCATAGTCGCAAATCGGATCATCCTCTTCTGGAGTTGAATGTGAACTTTTCCGAAAGGAATGACAGTTGGAAAATGCATCCTTGAGGGTTGAGGCAAGGAATTTGAATCTCTTGGAAGTATTTGGATAGTCTTGATTAAAAGAGAATCCCATGCTTTTAGAAGAGCTGCTGAAATTTCTTGATGAGAGTTGTAGGTGAAAAGTTACCCCAAACAGAAGTAAATTCTTTGTTAGTCCTCTAACTCATCTCTCTTCTGATTTCTCATTTGAAATTCGTTTTTTGAAAGGGGCCTTCCATCTTCTCTGAAAATATGAGGTTTTAATCTTTAAGGTGAAGACTTCAGCCGAGGAACCTGCAAGGTATTTCTGAAGCGAAAGCAATGGACATTGAATTTCTTATTGCATACAACTATACAAGTAACTTGGTGTTTCCTTTTCATGGGCAAGATGCTAAATTTGTGGTGAATTGCTTTCACTTCAGCCTGAAGTTAAGGGTGAAAAAGGACATGGTGCCAAACAATGACCACTTGCAGATCCTTTCGTATTTCTTGACTGGAATAAGGTGTAAGAGAATTTTCGTTTATCATTGAACCAGATATGTCTACACGAAAGGGTTTATGCAACTTTGCAAAAATGTTGGTCTGGTAAAAAGACTATTTGACATGGATATTAAAGTAAATATGTCCTTTTTCATGCGCTTTCCGGAAATGCCCGCTTTAAAACAGTACGCCCAGGAGGTAAGAGTTGAGAACAAAGTGATGAACATGTGCATAACTTGTGAAAATTTGCCGAATAGTTCAAGCTAAATCTTGAAGAAAGCTAAAAAGCGTCGTTTGATGAGCCAGTCCTAGTAGTAGTTGGTCAGGTAAAGGGACCAAGCCAATGGTGTTCAACTGGTTTCTTCGGATGATCAGCCATGTTGGGACTGAGACTCGACTCGACTCCATGGGGGCAGTAGTTGGAAATGTTGGGCAACATCAAAAGTTTCATTAGTTATTTTAGAATACAATTACTAGACACAACTGGGACCAGGAATTTTTGCAGCTGGGAACTGTATGTTCTATGTTTTCCGTCTGTAGCATTTCCTGTAAAAACTTAGCCCAGTTCCTACAACATATTACTTCAACAAATATGAAGAATAACGGGGTAACCCGATGCACTAAGTTCCGCTATGCACGAGATCCGGGAAGGGCCGGACCATATTAGGTATGATGTGTACAGGCTTACTTTAACATTTATAAAAGAGACTATTTTCGTGGCTTGAACAAATGACACAGAAAGTTTGAAAATTCTTAATAAAAGGTCCAAAAGGTAGTACAAGAAGTGAAGGAACTGATTCAAATGCTTAAACTATAGTCCACAATTGCAAGGATAATGATGAACATAAAGTAGACAATGTTATTTTCTTAATTGACACTAATTTAAACTAAAGCATTTTAATGTGAGAAGAGGGAGGACTAAGGGTGTGTTTGGTATAACAGAAAATATTTTCCGTAGAAAATATTTTGCAATTCTTGGAAAACAAGTAGTAATCTTACTGAAATCTGAAAAAAACCTTTTTGGAAAGGGGGGCAGTGTAGGCGAGAGAAGGGGGGAGGGGGTTGGGGTTAGATGTGAGAGTAGGTAGAGATTTTGGAAAGTGTTTTCGTAACATTTTCTAGAGAAGTCATTTTCCTCCAATTTCAGAAAAATGTGATATCTAGAAAAACATTTTTCAAACTATTTTGTGCAACCAAACAGTGAAAAATGGAAAACATTTTCCGAAAAATATTTTCCGTCGTACCAAACACACCCTAAGTCCTATTTCTTTAAAATCATGTGTCTTTAATTATGCGACTCATCCTTCTTAGATACCCTTCATAAGTCAACTGTTTTAAGGACTCACATGCCATTTTTATGCCATTAACTAAAGTAAGACGCATTAATCAGCTGACCTTAGATACCTCAACTCAATTGCTTTAAGTACTAAAATGAATTGGATATAAATAACAGAAAAGTGGCTCTGTCGTGTAGCCTACCAACCATTTCAGAAGTAACCAAAAAAAAAGCACAAGAAAATTTAGACTTCCGATTTTCCCTTGTCATTTCAAATTTGCAAAAACATTGTAGAGAATAATGTTTTCCAACTAGTCACAATTACAAGTGAACATCTCTGCGAAACCTAGTATCGCCATTAATCAGTAGGCGGACTTTAAGTGAGCAAGATCCACAAGGAAGCACAATAGATGCTGGCAAAGATTTAGATGTCAGCAAAGAGACTGTAAACCCATCTCTGGATATTGAACAACCCGTGTCGGCCAATTCAAAAGAATCAATAAAGTAGTAGTCACCACATCTACAAGGATAAGAAAGCTCTATAATATCACCAGAATCTTGAACTGTAAGGTCCTCTAAGCTAACATCTTCAGCAATTGCTACATCCTGTCTCAAAGCTAGCAATTCACCGTCATAAAGTGCACGTGACCTCGGGTTGCCAAGGGTTTCCCAAGCTCTCTGTATCTCCAAAAATTTGTTTTCTGTCAGACACTCAGAATTGGATGCTTCTGATGCATTTTGCTGCTTGTCTGGATGAAAACAAAGTATGGCTGACCGATAGGCTTTACGGATTTCTTCAAAATCTGTATCGTCCTTCACACCTAGAATCTCATAGTGAGTCTTATGAATGAAGTTGCTGCTCGAAATCATGGCACCCTGTATCAAAAAATCTTTACTGCAAATCCACCCCCCCAAAAAAAAGGAAAAAGAAAAGTAGGAGGGGAATTTTTGGTGAAGACCAACAATCTACTTTTTACAAGTATCAGTAAGATTGCATGCACAGAATTAGATCGCATACAAAGAATTTTGAACTTTATTCTAATAACCGCAAAATCTATTTTTTCCCAACTTCGAAACTGTGATGGATAATGTGTCCGCACTCTACCCTTCTCCACTTAAAAATCAAACTTGCTTCACTAGCTAAGATTCAAATTAATAATGCACACCTACCACATATCGCACACCGTATTACCTTTGTCATTGAACCAAAAAGCACTGGGGCAAGTTCAAAAACTATAAAAGACGACCTTTGGGATTTTTCCCAATTGAGCTGCAGGACTTAAACTCACATCCTTCAGTATGCCTCTCACTCAATTCACTCCCTACCCATACCCATGGAGGAAATAAAAAAGACGACCAGCAGGGAAGAGCATCAGTAGGATGCTTGACTGCTGACCATCAAACGGCCACACAAATTACTAGACTGTCTAGCTTGCTGTTACAATGTGCGTCCTAGGCCCTTATTGTTTCTATATAGAAACCACTGATAGAGAACAACCCAGTTCATCCATCAGAAAGAGAGAATTTTAGCAGTGAACCAACGTGCAAACATCTAAAACAATTTAGCACCACAGAAGCATGAATAAACACTTAGCAGCCAACAAAAGCATGATTACTGTAATGTGGTTTCCAATTATCTGAGGTTACAATAGAAATGAAATTAGACAGATAATTTGAGTGAGCGAGGCCTGGTAATCCTAGCCTACAACATTTTGCTTGACTTGGCATGCATGAAGAAACAAAATTCAACAACAAAGAATGCGTCAAGAAATGCAAGCAAGGTACCCCTTTATGCATAAAGATCAGGCACCAATCAATAATACTCATTACACGATTGAGAACAGTTACCTTTACATGGCACTGAGAAGTAAAATGCTCTGCGTCTTAATCTGGCAATCTTATAATGATAGACTAAATTTAACAAAGCAACACCAACTACAAATTGCCAGATTTGCCGTATGCTACAATATCAGCATTTTGAAGTAAGGATCTAGGAGGAGTCAACAATCAGTGCCAGGACAATCTTATATTTCAGAGCTAGCAAGTAATTGACAGAGAGGTATGACCTTAAGCATGCGAGATCACTTACAAGGTAATACTTTGGTATTAATTGGAGAAAGGTCAGAAGCAGCTATATGTAATTAGCCTTCACGGTCACCTTAAGTGCATCCTCTTCTTTCAGTGTTAGCAGAGTAACTGGCCAATCAGAGAGGACGGGAAATATGATAAACAAGAAGTTCAAACAATGTTCCCCGAAGCTGAATAACCAAAGGGAACCGCCTTTCACCATGCGTAAGATTTTCCTTCTGCTTTAGTCTTCTTTCATCACAAGGACCAGAGGCATCATCGGCATCCGGGGCAGCTCTAAGGCTAGGCCAGTGAGGCTGTTGCCTTAGGCCCTCAAAATTTAAAGGCCCTAAATTTACTTTAAACTCATATTTTATTATAATTATCTTCACTTATTAATTAGTATATTTGCTTCACTCTTCAATTTTAGTTTTATCCTTTTTATATAGGAATTAAGTTAGATATATCGACAACATAATGAATTTCTTTGGCAATCTTCTTTGAAACTGCATGAACACAAAGCATTCATGCACCGATTTTCTTTTAGCGTAATTCAACGTATTATATTAGGTTATTTATAATTTAATTCATACATTCACAAATAAGTGCTGCTTAATATAATGAACTATAATTATCGTTAAAATTGATCAAAGGAGTAAATATTTTTGACACTGTCATTGCTCAAAACTTAAGCTATTACGTTATGTACGTTTATTTCTTTTTCTTGTTTGTGATGATAGCCAAATTAATTCTCACTTTGACTTCTGGACCTCAACATCCGATAATCCACCACTTAATTCTTTGTGCTCTCCCTAGTTTGTTTTTTGAAATTCGCTATTTTTTTATCTAAAATAATTAATTTGTTGTTTAGAAAGCAATTTTTGTTGTTAGTGTAAAAATTTTATAAAATAAATTTAAGGGCCTCTCACTATGGTTTCGCCTTAGGACACAGAATCCCTTAAGCCGCCCCTGATCGGCATATTAGCGTAAACCACGTCAATCTCCCAAACTTTTTAACTTCACTGGTGAGTTCCCACATATCCCCTATAAATATACCATCAAATTCCAGTTTTGAGATATCACATCAACCCTATCATCACTAATCCTAAGTTATCAAGTGACCGGATATATAGTGATTCAAAAAGTTCTCTTTTTTCTTTTTAGTTAACAGATTTCGCTCATCAAGTTCCTGTTTGATTGCCACTGTTAGAACCCCCACAATGTTCCTCTCTTGGGGTTAATAAGTGATGGCTACTAGATCTAGACATCAAGAGCTATTTTATATCAGGAGTTTTTCTTTGAGACACCAAAACAAAAATCCACATTCCCCAGCAGAATCGTTAGAGCTGTCACACCTCCTTTTTCCGAAAATATGGGGTTTTTTCAATTAAAGTGACACTATTCGAAATGAGATCATTTATTTAATTAGAATCACCACTTGGAATATTTATTATGGTGTCCCAAGTCACCGGTTTATTTTTAAAATCCCAAATCGAGGAAATTGACTCTGTTTAAAGTCCGCGAAACATAGAAGACCTGGGTAAGGAATTTTGTTAACCCGAGAGAAGGTGTGAGGCACTCTCGGATTTCGTGGTTTTAGCACGGTCGCTTTTTAGATCATACTTGGCTTGATTAGTTCGGAGATTCTACATGTTTTAAGGATTTTTGTGCATTTTTACCTTTCCCGATTTTTAAATTACTTGGTTATTATAATTATGAATTATCTTGCAAACGAATCGCGTGTGTATATCCGTTGTTTTGGTGTGTCATAATCATGTCACGCGTACGTGTACACAATTAATAACACTTTTAATATTATTAAGATTGTTTGGCTAAGGTCACGCGAACACGTACCTTGATTTATTTTGGGGATCGTAATTATGTCATGCGAACGTATACATAATCACGATAATAGATTTAAGAGCGCGCCTAAAGCATTCTACGAATATTCATAAGTTGTTTATTTTCCTAATGCTACTTTGAGATTCATTGCGAGACATAAGATTTATGGAAATATTGTGTGGAGAATGAAGTAGATTAACTATGGAAAAGTAGGCTAGCTTTGTTATTAAGGAAGAAGTGGGTCAACAGTCTATTATCACTAAAGTGGGCATGGCAGATTTCTCTTTCGGCCCAATTAATTCAAATGCCCAAATAACCTGAATCCACAAACCATTCGTACAGCAAAACCAAACTTGTCCAATTTAACCATGGACTAGTGGCTCATTAATTCTTTTACCAACTTACATGAAGATATCATTAAAAGTTTAACATGCTGAATCATAAAACAATCATCCAAAGCATTAGGCAACCAGATGATAAAGTCGGTGAGCCATTTAAGATCCTTTTACGCCTTCTTTTTAATCTATGCAATACAATAACTTTACTTGTTCATGTAATCAGGGTATAACAAATATTAATCGAATAGATGTTGAGCCCAATCAAACAGAAACCATTAACGTACAATTAAAGTAAGTATTATAGACATTTGAACTCATTTAAAAAAGAGAGGAGATAAGGCTAAGAATGAACCTCAAACTTTCCAATATATTGATAAGGGAACTCGTACAACAAATTGTCTATGAAGTGAATGGAATGTGAAACCAACGCCGTCGACCTCGAGCGGCAAATGGGGACTCGCAACCTCGATCGACCTTGCAAAAATGGTGATTTAGTGGCTGTTTTTCTGATATTTGAAGGTGATTTCGTGGCTGAAGTTTGGACTGTTTTGAGGTTGAAACAGTGGTGGAGAAGGGCTGTTTTGTGGCTGAAATTGGGGGGGGGATCTTCACGGGGTGGTACTACAGCTGGGTTTTGAGCTGCGTTTTCATGGCTTTTTTGTAGCTGATGTGCTGTGTTTTTGGGGCTGTTTTGGGGCTGATTTCCATGGCTTTTGATGGAGTTTAAAGGTTGTTTCAATGGCTGAAGTTTCTGCTGGTTTTCATGGTTATTGAGTGAGGAAGATCAAGTTGTTTGGGTTTTTGGATGCAACTTTCGTGTGTTTGGCTCTTTGGCGAGGAGAAGCTACGGCTGCCTCCTTTCTTGCTTATCTCTCTAGGTTTCTTAATGCTCTAGGTGTTATGTGGATGAGGTCTTATATGATATGTGTGTGTATTAGATTAGATGGTGTGAATTGGAGGACAAGAAATGTTTCATCACAGCTAGCGTGCGCTTGGCCAGTGCATTTGCCAAAATCTTTCAACATAAGAACAACACAAAAACTAAAAAAAAATAAAACCCAAAAATGATGCATTCTAAAAGATCACCGTATGGAAAAAACGTGACATTCTCTTTCTTTTTTTTGTAGATTTGTTTTTTTTTTTTTTTGCAAGTAAAATTAATATTCCAAAAGTGTGACTATTTTTTATAGTTTTCAATTTTATTAAATGAACCTACTAAAAAGTGAAATAAATGCTAAAATATCAAGATTAAATTTAACAAATATTAAACATTACAAAAGTGATAATTTTTTAGGTACGGTCAAAAATTAAGTGTTCACAGGTAAACTGGAAATATTACCACTCCAAATTTATTGCTACTTTAAAAATGTCATTTTTTCCGCATCAACTTTATTCATGTTACAGCAGTTCACAAACTCAGCAGACAAATGAAACCCATTGGACAAACACAAAAGAGAAAGGAGACCAACCCAACAGCTAAAATTATCATCTGAATAACAATACAATTCAATACATCTTTAAATTTTAATAAAGTAATCACCTTTACTGCAAAAAATGGACGAAAACAACGCACCAAAAACCGGACTATGAAAATTTACCTAAAATGGGTATTCAGATTTCACGGCCGGATTCAGTGATGGAGACGGTGGTCCTTATTGCGGCGGCAGAAAATCTCAGGTGAGACGGTAGAGAAATTGGGGTGCTGAAGAGTGGAGACAGAGTTAGGTCTTTTTTTTTCTTTTGCACAACAGAGTTACGGGTGTTTTCCTATAATTAATAGCGAAAACCGGAAAAGATATATTTAAGCAAAACAACAACTCACCATGTGGAAAATAAAAATCTATTTTGAAAACAGATTTGGTTTCAATTTTTGGAAAGCAAAACTATTTGGTTTCATGAAAATCGATTCAGTTGGTTTGTTTATTTTTCTCAGAATTATTTTGGGACCAGACAAATTATTTGTTCCAAAACAAAAGTTAGCAATAATAGCATTTTTTTAATCTCTTGATAAATAAATTTACATAGTGAAAAACTACATAAAATTATTACAAATTACAAACTTTTATAGTTAAAAATATTTATGGTTAAGAGAATATAGTAAAAGAAAATAAAGTGTTTGGTACCAGAATAGCAATAGCTGTATAGGGTGAAATATGATATGACACGTGGACGTCTAAAGAGAAGACACGTGGAACCCAAGATAGGAATGACCGAAAACCGAATGCAGTCATTCCGCTTGTCACCGAGAAGGATAACGTTCATAAAGGTGTGTTAAATACTCTGCGCCCGGTAGCATTTAATAGGGAATATTCTGCAGCACTAAAAGCGATGGTCTGTTTCAGAGAATTTGGCTTTTATGTTCACCGTTATGTCTTCATCAATGACCCTCATAATTGACATTAAAGGAAGACATGATCCTAGGAATTTCTTTCCTAGATATAGCTATAAATATTGAGCTCACTTATCATTGTAAGGGACATGAATTTTCTGGCTAAACTTACACTCTATTCTATACAAAGATTTATACAATTTTACTTTCTTGCCTTTTGATCTCATCATCTATATTTCAAGGCTAAGTATTATACATTTATTCAATTATTGGATTATTTCAGGATCAAATTAATTCACTTATCTAGAAACCTCGTATAAATTCAACTGTACCATTTTACAGGTAAATAGTTTGGCACCCACCGCGGGGCCTAGACAGACATGTAATTAAATTGATCCTTGCATTTTTTACTAACATGTTTTGATTACTCTGTCTTAGAAAAAAATCACAAAAAATGACAGATAACACTGTTAACAATGCACGCAACCTTGAAATTCGAGGGGATCAACCTCATTTCGAGGATTCAATCAGTGACACCCGCAGTGAGGGGAATGACACCACGCCGGTGCATGAGAGGCGATACTCTCGGCATGTTCGGAAGACAACTCCTGATGATGCTGATGAGGAGCATGTAGCGGATGCGGTGAGGGTCCTGCAAGAGCAATAGACAATCATTCTAGGCCACCTCACGCGGTAGGATCAGGTTATGACCGAAGTGAAGCAGGCACTATAAGGTGCTTCGAATAATATAAACAGACGAGATCCAATTCCTCCCATTGTCCCCGCAGACCAAACAATGCAGAGAGTCGACAACAATACTCCCAGGGGTGAAGTTGGCTCCGACAGGGCTGGCGGGAGCAGATCCGGTTTCAATAACGAGAACGATCCGTTCAAGGATGAACTGTTGTCGTTCATGAGGGAAGTAAACGCCCGCATGGATCAAATCCAGGACACGCCACCAGTATTGAAAGGCCGAACTCAAAGAAGTATGTTCAATTACCGTACAAGCCGAGTTCGGCACCCGAACTAATCACAAAGCGGTTCAAAATGCCTGAAATTCCAAAGTATGATGGAACTTCATACCCACATGAGTATATTACTATCTACACAACGGCGGTGAAAGGAAATGATTTAGCTCCTCACAAAACTGAATCTGTGTTGTTAAAGAAATTTGGAGAAACTCTCATGAGGGGAGCTCTAACGTGGTTGTCACGCCCTGAGCCTGGGGGCGAGACCAGCACCCGGTGCCTCACCTATCCTTACATACCAACTTGTGGCTCAGGAATTCTGGACATATAATGTCTTACTTTGTCTAGGGGCCACATAATAAGACAATTTGCGAAGTAAAATATAAAGCTGAATAGAGACTAACGCTGACTAAATGTCAACATAAAGCTGGGCCGGCAAGGCCGTCATAACTACTATAACTGACAAGCCAACAAAATATACGTACAGGGCTTACAAGCCCAACATATTGTACTAACTGACAGGATATGTCTACAAGCCTCTACTGATAGATGTACTGTAATCGGAATAGGGCCCCGACCTACCCATAACCTATCTACATATATACACAAGATGTACACAAAACTTCAAGACCCGACAATTCCTAAGGACGGGGAGCTTACCGATAAAGCTGAACTCGGGCAACACCTACTGAGGAGGTCTACCCGTCTGTCTGTCTGAACATGCACGCATGAAATACAGCACCCCCAAAAGGGACGTCAGTACGAAATAATATACCGAGTATGTAAGGCAGTATACAAAAAGCTAAAACTGAACTGATAATCTGAACATATGCTTACCTGCTGATACTGACTCAATTCTCTCAATATAATAAGTAAAATAGTTGTCTGGCCCTATAAGGCTCGGTATATATATATATATATATATATATATA